>PVIA01000955.1:0-140150 GCA_004024845.1 Tonatia bakeri
GGAAAGGAAAGGAAAGGAAAGGAAAGGAAAGGAAAGGAAAGGAAAGGAAAGGAAAGGAAAGGGAAGGGAAGGGAAGGGAAGGAAAGGGAAAGGGAGGGGAGGGGAGGGGAGGGGAGGGACCCAGAGGAACATAGTTAAAAGTGTAAAATGGCAATAAATACATATCTATCAATAGTCACTTTAAATGTAAAAGGCCTAAATGCTCCAATCAAAAGACATAGGGTAGCTGAATGGATAAAACCCAGATTAGAACAAAAGATACACAGAGGCAAAAGTAAAGGGATGGAAAAAGCTATTTCCTGCAAATGGAAAAGAAAAAAAACTGGGGTAGCAATATTTAAATCTGACAAAAATACTTTAAAAAGGATGATAGTAAGACAAAGAAAGGCACTACATAATGATAAAGGAAGCGATACCAAAAGAAGTTATAACCCTTATAAACATTTATGCTCCCAACATCACAGCATCTAAATATATAAAGGAAATTTTGATGGATGTGAAGGGTGAGATTAACAATAGTACAAAGCAGAGGATTTTAACATCCCATTGACATCAATTAATCAATTTTCCAGACAGAAAATCAACAAAGAAACAGCGAACTTAAATGGCATACTAGTTCAGAGGGATTTTATTGGTATCTTCAGAGCTCTTCACCCAAAGGCAACAGGATATACATTCTTTTCAAATGCACATGTAATGTGCAAACATGTTAGATCACATGGAAGAACACAAAACAAGTCTCAGTAAATTTAAGAAGATTGAAATCATGAGCATCTTCTCTAAGTATAGTTATATAAAATAAAAATCAATCACAAGACAAAACCTGAAAAACACACCAAGACATGGAGGCTAAATGACATGTTACTAAATAATGAATGTGTAACAATGAAATCAAAGAAGAAATCAGAAGATACTTTGAAACAAAAGTAAATGAGAACACAACAACCCAACATTTATGGGACATAACAAAAGCAGTTTTAAAAGAGAAATTCATAGCCTTTCAGGCCTACCTCAACAAACAGGATTTTTCAAATAAATAATCTAAGTTTACACTTAAAATAATTAGAAAAATAACAACAGAAAAGCCTTAAATAAATAGAAGGAAGGAAACAATAAATATCAGAGCAGAAATAAATAAAATAGAGCCTAAAAAAATACAAAAGATCAATGAAACCAGGAGCAGTTTTTTTTCGAGCAAAAACAAGACTGACAAAGCATTAAGCAAACTCATCAAGACAAAAAGAGGTGTCAGATAAATAAAATCAGACATGAAAGAGGAGAAGTAACTACTGACACTAAAGAAATAAGAAGCATTATTAAAAAATATTACAAACCAGTATTATGCTGGCAAATTTATGAAATGGGTAAATTCCTAGAAACATACAGCATTTAAAACTGAATTAGGAAGAATCAGAGAATCTGGACAGACAGATTACAGCTAGTGAAATTAAAGCAGTAATCAAAAAAACTCCCAACAAATATCCTGGACTAGATGGATTCACAGATAAATTTTACTAAACATTCCAAGAAGAAATAAGACTTACCATTCTCAAACTATTCCAAAATGTTCAAGAACAAGGAAGACTCCAAAGCTTATTTTTTGAGACATTTATCCTAATTCTAAAATCAGATAAAAACACTACAAAGAAAGAAAATTATAGATCAATATCTCTTCTAACCACAGATTCTAAAATCCTCAACAAAATGTTAGCATACTAAATCCGACAACACATTAAAAATATCATACACTATGATCAAGTGGGGTTATTTTGGAGACGCAATGTTGGTATAGTATCCAGAAATCAATAAATGTGATTCATCACATAAACAAAATGAAGGATAAAAATCACATTGATACAATAAAGCTCGTGATATAATCCACCATTCATTTATGATGAAAAATTTCAGCAAAGTGGAAATAAAGGGAACATACCTCAGTATAACAAAGGTATGTGTGACAAATCCACAGCTAACATCAGACTCAGTGAGCAAAAACTGGAAGCATTTCCATTAAGATTCAGTACAAGATAGGAAGGTTCACTTTCACCACTCTTACTCAACACAGTACTCATGTTTTAGCCACAACAATCAAACTAGAAGGAGAAATAAATGACACCAAATTTAGAAAGTAAGAAGTAAAACTGTCATTATTTGCAGATGGCATGATACTGTATATAGAGAGGCCTGAAAAGTTTACCCTGCAAAAAAAAAAAAAAAATTCTACTAGAACTGGTAAGAGTTCAGTAGAGTAGCAGAACATAAAATAAATATTCAAAAATCACTTTATGCTTTATAGAGCAATAACAAGCTGTCAGAAAGAGAAACTAAGAAAACAAATCCTATTTAAAATTACATAAAAAATAAAATAAAATAATAAAATAAAATAAAATAAAAAATACCTAGGGATAAATTTAACCAGATATATGTAAAAGACCTGTATTTGGAAAATTACACGATACTGGAGAAAGAAGCTGAAGAAGATACAACTAAGTGGAAGTACATGCCATGTTCGTGGATAGGAAGAATTGACATCATTAAATGTCCATACTACTCAAAGCAATCTATAGACTCAGTGTGATTCCTATCAAGATTCCAATGATATATTTCACAGAACTAGAACAAATATTCCAAAACTTTATATAAAACCACAAAGACCCCCAAAAGCCATGGTGATATTGAGAAAGAGCAAAGTTGGAAGAAACATGCTACCTGATATCAAAATATACTAAGGCATAAAAACAGACATATAGATTAATGAAACACAATAGAGAGCCCAGAGATAAACTCACAACTTTATGGTCAATTAATATTTGACAAAGGAGGTAAAAACACACAATGATGTAAAGACAGTCCATTTAATAAATAGTGTTGAAAATTAGATACATTCAAAAAATGAAAACCACTTTATTTATTTTTTTAAAGATTTTATTTATTTATTTTTTGAGAAAGGTGAAGGGAGGACGACAGGGTGGAAAACACCCATGTGAGAGAGAAACAGTAATCAGTTGCCTCTTGTATGTGCCCTACCCTGTGACTGAACCCAGGCCCCCGGCATTAGCCCTAAGCAGGAGTCAAACTGCTGACCTTTCACTTTGCTGAAAAATGCCTACCCAACTGAAGTACACCTGTCAGGGCTGAGCCACTTTCTTACATCATACACAAGAATAAACTCAAAATGAATTAAATAAAGACTTAAATTTTAGACTTAAACCCTTAAAAATCCTTGAAGATCATATGGACAGTAAAATCTAGAAATTTTTTGTAACAATATTTTTGTGACATATTGCCTCAGTCAAGAGAAACAAAAAGAAAGAGATAAACAAATGGGACTGTGTCATATAAAACTTTTTCCACAGCAAAGGAAACCATCAGCAAAAGAAAAAAGTCCACCCACCAAATGGGAGAATACATTGGCCAATGATACATGTGATAAGTGGTTCATACCCAAAATTTATACACACAAAGAAGAAATAATCCAATTCAAAAAAAGGAGAAAGAACCTGAATAGGTTTCAAAGGGACATACAGATGGCTAGTAGATATATGAAAGGATGTCCAATGTCACTAATTATTAGAGAAATGCAAATTAAAACCACAATGAGCTATTACCTCACACGTGTAAAAATGGCTATCATCAATAAAACAGCATGTGTTTGTGAGGATGCAGAGAAAAAGAAACTCTAATGACTGCTGGTGGGAATGCAGGTTGGTGTAGCCACTGTAGAAAGTGGTATGGAGTCAACTCAGAAAATTAAAAATGACACTATTTTTTGACCCAGCAATTCCACTTCTGGCAGTATGTCTAAAGAAACCCAAACATTAATAAATAAAAACAAACTACAAATTAACTATAAAGCAGCACTGAGAAATCGAAACAAAATCAATAGAAGATAGTAAAAGCTGAACTGAAAATATATTTATATATTTAAATGCCCTTATATCAGAAGGAAATACTAAAGTTAAATAATCAAATAGTTTACTTTATGTAAGGAAAAAGATAATAATATAATAACCTAAAAGATATAGTAAGAAGAGTTAAGAGAAAAGATGAAATTAATTAAAAAGAACTTTTTTAAGTAGAAAAGGTTCCAAAGTTATTGCTTTGAAACTATAAATAAAATCAATTAGTCCTTATAAATGTGACTGAAGAAAAAGAGAGTAGAAATATATAAGATTAGAAATTAAATAGAAGACCTAGTTTTAGGTTTAAAAAAGGTTAATAATAATAAAGAATACTAGTAAATGACTTCCAGAAATTTTAAAATATCTAGAGGAAGTGCTTGAAATATTTTCAAAATATTGATCTAGCTTTTTCTACCCTGAATCCTCATTACAATCACTGGATTGAATTTAGAAAATAAACAAATAAACAAAAAAACAATGTTCAGGCCCCAGCTCAGATTAATTAAATCAGAGTATGTGAGAATGGAGTTCAACATTTTTTTAAAGCTCCTCAATTGGTACTGAAGGCTGTTGAAAAGTGAGACCTTACAACTTCACCAGAAGACTCCTTTCCTCTATTTCTTATTTTACTTAGTATTCTCTTACTATAGAATATGTTGAAAAGAATGTTAGACATAAAATTAAAAGATACTTGAATCAGTCCTAGCTGGTGTGGTTCAGTAAATTCAATACTGGCCTGCAAACCAAAGAGTTGCCAGTATAATTCCCAGTCAGACCACATGCCTGGGTTGCAGGCCAGGTCCCCAGTAGGGGTTGCTTGAGAGGCAACTACACATTGATATTTCTCTCCCTCTCTTTCTCCCTCCCTTACTCTCTCTCTAAAAATAAATAAATAAAATCTTTAAAAAAGTGATACCTGAATCACATGAAATCACGGTTGAATTCAATTTTAACTTTAAAAGAGAAAAGGAAGTATTGGGCTGGCCAAAAAATTTGTTTAGTATTTTTTTTCCATAAAATAAAAGGCACATTTTTCATTTTCACCAACAACTTTATTGATTTGGATATTTTGAGTATGTTGGCTGCCTCCAGCTATTGGCTTCTAGTGGGTAGAAGCCAGGGGTGCTGCTGAAAATCTTTTGATGTATAAGACAGCCCTAACACAAAGAGTTATTTGGCCAAATGTCAATAGTACCAAGAAATTTCGCAAACCACTTTTGACACATTTGATCAGTCATAGCACCTTCTCCATACACTGCACAAATGTATATTTTTGCATTTTAGTTGCATTTTTACCATTCTTGAAAAAATAAAGCATAATATATTGAAAATGTTGCATATATTTTCATCTTCAATATTAAAATGGCTGCATGAAAATTCACCTATTTTGCTGTTTTTTTAAATGCACACTGATATGACAGTTGTCACAATACAACCTAACAAAATTGTCTTGAATGAAGTTAAAGACAACTAAGTACTAGAGCCATTGTGCAGAACAAAACTACTTTTTTTTTGTCAAGGCAATAGAAACTGATTTTTAAAATTTCATGTAGTAAAAAATAAAAGCCTCTCCAGTCATCTTGTAAGACCAATAGAAACTTAAAACTATTACTCAATTATAGTACAAAAACCAACTAAAAAGTATTCTATTCAAATATGGGGCCAAGGACCTAAGCAGACAAATTAAGACTTAAACAACAAGAGAACACCTAATTTATAACTGCACTATTCAGGACAAACTTCACCTCGCCTTTCTTCATTAACAGAGGAAGCAGCTGGGAAGAGCAGCACTTTGGAAGTATCCTCCTGGAAAGAAAGCTAAAACATTCTCCTAGTAAGCACATTGGCAGCTAGCCTGTGTGAATGGTCTTAAAACCATTTTATCCAATCCTACTTTTTCACAGCTTGCTATTAAAATGATTTCTTGGTAACTTTTAGTTCCTCATTTATTCATAATTCTGCTATATTCCAATAGGAGGTGACATTAATTATACAAATACAGTCATTTTTTAAAAAATATGATGCTACCAGATATCTAGATAGATGGAGTCTTCTTATAACAAACACAAGACCAAGTAAAATGTACATTTTTTTCTCTGTAAATTGTTATTACTATTTTTAAACATATAAACTAGTTAATTATTGCTCTACTTTTCCACCTGGTGTTTCTTTTGTAAACATGCGAAATCAGTCTGTACCTTTATCCTTTGATTTTTACCCGATGGTTCCCATGAAGCGACCCTCAGATTGTGAATTTCTTTATAATACAAGTTTGTGTAAACAGGTTCTGGGCCTAAGGAGATGAACCAGAAACAGTGTCAGAAAGGAACTTTGCAAAGGTACCAAGAAAGGAACCTAATGAAAAATTTGTCCTACCCGACACATTACTCCACCAGGCTTTGAACATAAACATGCATTACTTATCATTTCGATGGGTTATCAACAAAATGAAAAATCACAATTACTTAATTGATACAATCACTGTAACTTCAGTTTTTACTGCATTTGGTACATGGTTTTTGTTTGTGTATGTGTTTTCCAGTCTCAACTCAGAGAAAATATATCATTCTCAAAATATTCTTTACTGGTTTCAGTTGTTTTTAACATTGGTCTAAATAATATACCAGCTTCCTCCTCTTTTTAAGTAATAATTCTGTGGGTGACCTTTTCACACATAAAGTTTAATGCTTTGTGTTGGCAAAAATTCCTTTCTAGATGGTGCTATTCAAAGCAACCAGAAAACAAAAACTGCATGGGCCATGTCACTCACAGCACTCTTTCCTATTGATGACTGTAAGGAGGAAAAACTGATGTGTTCTTACAACAGAGTGTTGCATAAGTATAAATATGATTGCGTATATGGCCACATATCTAAGCAGATTCCTAAACTCTTATGAAAGGAAGATTGGAAGGCAAAATCTCTCAAGGAAAATCATACTATGTGAACCTTTCTCTACAGCTTACCTGCTACCATTACAGCACATTTTAAAAGATATGAAAGGTTGTATTTTAGAAACTAAAATGAGAGGGCAAAAGTTAAAAAATTTCAACAACATATGTTTGTATTTTTCCTAGCCTTTGAAGCCACAGATGGTAGCCTTCCTAAAAAAAAAAAATAATAATGGTTTTACATCACTCTTCTTGATTAGAAGAGGGGTAGTGCAACATTGAGTTACCAAGCAGTAATAAAGAGTAGGTAGGGTAAACTGGAGTCTAGACTACCTGGGTATATTAACATTATTCTATTTGATTCAGTGCTGCACACATCAATGCATTTATCATTGGGTGCAAAGAGGGATTGCCTGTATCTTAGTCATTATTTGTTACTTATAAGGGAAGAAGATTGAATACATTTCTGCTAGATCTGAGTGCATAGGCAAACCTAGAGGAAGAAGTGGTTAAAATGGACCAGAAAGAAGAAAAGAGTCTGTAATTTGAAAAAACATTGGAAAGTGTGAACCGTGTCAAAGGTTTGTTCTAGCAGCCTTCACTTATCAAAACTGAGACGTGGAAATATTTTATGTTATTAGTTGGTTCTGGTTTTATTCCTTTCATCTTTTTCTAAGGTTGTTTTCATCAGTGTTCATGAGGTCTTTGTATTTTGATTTGGAAAACATGTAAAGTATGACTGTATTAGATGTATTCGTTTATCCAATAGTACCTGAGAATACAATTGCATTAAAGTTGAAGCAGAAATGCAGTAACATGGAGCAGTGGGCTCAACTCTAAGGGAACTGAGATTAAGAAAATATCAATGAAGAAACAGATTGTTTTTCTTTTTATTAAATTTATTTGGGTTACATTGGTTAATAAGATTATATAAGTTTCAAGTGTACATTTCTATGATACATGATTTGTATACCACAGTGTGTGTCTACCACCCAAGTCAAATCATCTTCTGTCACCATATATTTGACCCCCTTTACCCTTTTCTATTCCCTACCCCCTTTCCTCTGGTAACCACCATATGGTTGTCTGCATCTATGAGTTTCAGGTTTTTATCCCACATATGAGTGAAATTGTATGATTCTTAGCTTTTTCTGACTGACTTATTTAGCTTAGCATGATATGCTTAAGGTGCTTCATGTTGTTGCAAATGATATTTAATCTTTTCTTATGCCTGAATACTATTTCATTGTATATATGTAACATATCTTTTTCCAATAATCTATCAAAGGACATTTTGGTTGTTTCACCTTGGTTACTGTGAACAATGCTGTAATGTACATAAGGATACATATGAGTTCTGGAAAAAGTCCAGCTATTGTTAATATAACAAGAATGGTTTTCACAGAAACCATGTAACCTGGAAGTCAAGGGGAGTGGACTGGAATGCTCATGCGTGAACAATGATGACTTCACTGTACTAGTCAGTGAGGGCAGTAGAAACCATTGAGTAAGCATGTGTGGTCATCATATTCACTCAGCCCCATCCTCTCCCATCCCTAAGTCAATCTCCATATAGGCTGTGCATAAATGTTCTTTCATTAATCCTTTCACCATCTTTCATCACACCCTACCCCTCCCCTCCAGCAGCTATAAGTGTGTTTCATGTGTCTCAGTTTCTGTTACTGTTTTGTTTGTTAGCTTATTGTGCTCATTAGATTCCACATATAAGTGAAATCATGTGGTATTTGTCTTTCACTGATAGGCTTATTTCACTTAGTGTAATATTCTCTAGGTCCACCAATGCTTGTGCAAAATGTAAAAGCATCTTTTTATTTTTTAAAGACCCAAATAAATGTTTTTTATAAGAAACGAAACAAAATAAAGACATAGGTATGATAAAAATAAAAATATGAAGAAATTTACAATGATAGCACTAATCAAAAAAAAGTTGAAGTAGTAGAATAATTTCAAACAAAGAAGATTTTACAAGAATAATATTCAATGATAAAGAGGGGCATTACATAATGATAAAGAGTCAAATCTACAAGAATACATAACAGTTGTTAACACTTATGCTTCTAAAAATACAGCATCAAAATATGTGAGGCAAATCTCATAGAAATTCAAGGAGAAACCAATAAATTTGTTTTTATAGTTGGATTTTTTTAACAGTTGTCTTTCTACTATTGATACATGAAACAAACAGAAAATCAGTAAATATATACTTTCCTGGTAGAGTTTCATCAATCAACTTGATCTCTTTGACAGTTATAGAGTGTTTAATCCAATAACACCAGAATACACATAATCCTCAATTTTATATAGAATATTCACCCAAACACACAACATTCTGGGCCATAAAACACACTTAAATACATTTAAAAGAGTGTGAATTATATAAAATATGTACTCAGACCATAGTGGTATTACACTAGAAATTAATAAAAAGAAAGATGGTGGTTAACCAAAAATATTTGGAGATTAAACAACATATGACATATGACTAAAAAATACATGGAAGTCTTAAGAGAATTTTAAGATATTTTTAAATAAGTTAAAATTAATTTTTTTGGATGCAGTTAAAATAGGACTTAGAAGGACATTTATAGCATTAAATACATACTAGAAAAGAATGTATAATCTAAGCTTCCACTTTTGGAAACTAAAAAACATGAACAATTTAAAATCAAAGCTAACAGGAAAAAATAATAACAATTAGAGCATAGGTCAATAAAACTGAAAATAGGAAATCAATGTGGAAAGTCAACAAAACAAAAATTTGGTTTTTAAAGATGAATATATCTATATTATATTGTTTTTATATATTTTTTATATAAACAGAATATATCTTTTTTTTAAGGTGAATTGATTTTTGTATGCAGGCTAAATAAGAAAAAAGAGAGAAGATGCAAATGATCACCATTACAAATGAGAGATAATCACTTTTGATTCTATAGTTCTCAAAAAAAATAAAAGTATAGTATAAACAATTTTATGTCCATAAATTTGATAACTGAGTTGAAATGGACCAATTCCCTGAAAGACACAAACTTTTAAAACTCACACAAGGTGACACAGATCATCTAAATAGAACTGTACTATCAAAGATAGTAACTTGGAAATTAATAACATCCCAATAAAGATAATAGTAAACTTATGTGATTTCACTGGTTGATTCTTCAAGAATTTAAGGAAGAATATATGACACTATGTACTTGTCAAAACTCATATAATTTAATAGCACAATAAATGAAACAATATAAGCAGATTAAATTTATATGTTTATTTAGCAATTTGGAAATTATAGGAAGAAATGTAGATGGTGAAAAGACCTACTGAATCTATGAGTTATATATGAAACAACCACATTGAACAGGATGGGAAAAAGGTGCTGACTTACCATAAGTAATATTGAAAAAGAGCGGACTCTATAAGATAGAAAGCTTAAGAAACTATAAAAAACTATACTCTGGTTAATAAAGTTGTTTTCTAGGGACTATGGGTTAACAATTATGGTAATGCTGTTCATGTGGACTGAGGTAGAAATATTAAGTAAGTAAGAAGGCGAGAGCTGGGTTTCACATTTTTGGAGTTGAGCTTTCAAGATAATCAGGGAGAGGACATTAGAATGATCCATGGAAATATATTAAAGGTAGACACATCACTATGAACTGATGTTTAGTTTACTATAAATATAGATTGTTTTTAAATATATTTTGTTAATTATGCTATTATAGTTGTCTCATTTTTTCTCCCCTTTATTTCCTTTCCACCCTGTACCCGCCCTCCCACCAGCATTCTCCCACTTTAGTTCATGTCCATGGGTCATACATACAAGTTCTTTGGCTTCTCCATCTCCTATACTATTTATTCTTAACTTCCCCCTGTCTATTTTGTATCTACCATTTATGCTTCTTATTCCCTGTAACTTTCCCTCCATTCTCCTCCCTCCCCTGCCTTACTGATAACCCAGCATGTGATCTCCATTTCTGTGATTCTGTTCCTGTTCTAGTTGTTTGCTTATTTTTTTTTTTAGGTTTGGTTGTTGATAGTTGTGAGTTTATTGTCATTTTACTATTCATATTTTTATCTTCTTTTTCTTCAATAAGTCCCTTTAACATTTCATATAATAAGGGCTCAGTGATGATGAACTCTTTTAACTTGACCTTATCTGAGAAGCACTTTATCTGCTCTTCCATTCTAAATGAAAGTTTTGCTGAATAGAACAATCTTGGATGTAGGTCCTTGCCTTTCACTACTTGGAATACTTCTTTCCAGCCCCTTCTTGTCTGCAAGGTCTCTTTTGAGAAATCAGCTGAGAGTCTTATGAACTTCTTTGTAGGTAACTGTCTTCTTTTTCCTTGCTGCTTTTAAGAGTGTCTTCTCTTTAATCTTGGGTAATGTAATTATGATGTGTCTTGGTGTGTCCTTCCTTGGGTCCAACTTCTTTGTGACTCTCTGAGTTTCGTAGGCTTCATGGAAGTCTATTTCCTTCACCAGATTGGGGAAATACTCCCTTATTATGTTTTCAAATAAGTTATCAATTTCTTGCTCCTCCTCTTCTCTTTTTGGCACCCCTATTATTTGAATGTTGGAATGTTTAAAGTTGTCCTGAGGTTCCTAAGCCTCTCCTTATTGTTTTTGAATTCTTGTTTCTTCATTCTGTTCTTAAATGCTTATTTCTTCCTTCTGGCCCAAACCGTTGATTTGAATATCAGTTTCCTTCCCTTCACTGTTGGCTCCCTGTACATTTTTCTTTACTTCACCTTGCAGAGCCTTCATTTTTCCCTCTATTTTGTGACCATACTCAACCATATCTGTGAGCATCCTGATTACCAGTGTTTTTAACTCTGCACCGGCTATCTCTTGATTGCTTAATTGTATTTTTTCTGGAGCTTTGATCTGTTCTTTCATTTGGGTCATATTTCTTTGTCTTGGGACACCTGTTATGTTGTATGGGGTGGAGTCTTAGGTATTCACAGGGCAGGGCAACCCATATCTCTACATTGTGACACTGTATGTGGGGGAGGGGCCCAAGAGGGAACAGTGCTGCTTGCTCAGCTCTCTTGCTGGCTTTCAGTCACTTCCCTCACTACCCACAAGCAAATTGGGCCCTTCTGGTGCTGATTCCTGGGTGGGTGGTTTTGTGTATGTTCTAGGATCCCATCGATCTCTCGAACAAACTCTCCTGTGAGGCTGGGTGCTTCTCCTGGGACCTCAACCCCCACAGGTGTTTTCAGTCAAAGGTTTTTGAGGCTTTATTTCCCCACACTGGAACCCTGAGTTGTGGGGTCTGTCTTGTTTCCCAATTGTTCCTCCTGATATATCTGCACACAAATGTGGGTCCACCTGCTCTGCCAGCCACTGCTTTGCTGGACCCTGTCTTCCAGCCACCGCATCGCCAGGAGTCCTCTCCACCCTGGCTGCCCATCTCCACCCCTCCTACTGGTCTGGACGAATATTTCTTCTTTAACTCTTTGGTTGTTGGACTTCCATACAGTTCAATTTTCTGGAAGTTCTGGTTATTTTTTGTTTTTAAATTTGCTGTTGTCCTACTTTTGGTTGAGCAAGAAAACAATGTGTATCTACCTATGCCTCCATCTTGGCTGGAAGTCCCCAGCCAGATTTTATATATAGGAATATTTATATACATATATCCACTTACAGTTTTTATTTGGTTACCTGAGAAAGCCTTTAATAAATGACCCCCCTGCAGCACTGAGCGTGCTCAGTGTCCAGATACTGGTTTTTGATATCTTCTCCACTAATGAGAACTAGGGCTCCTTGGAGAAATGGCTAATTCCAAGAGTGGGGCAAAAAATATACAAAATAAGTCTGAGCATATGTTCACATAAGGAAATGTTCCCCAAACCAAAATCCCTCTTTGATGAAAGCATGTCAAAGATACATAGGAGCCAAGTGAAAGATCTCCTAATGGTCAATCCATTAAAATTTGACCAGTGAAGTAAGGTTGAATTATAATCCCAAGTATAAAATAAATATTCCTGAGTTCATACTTATATAAATAAAAAATGAATAAATTAATAAATGAAACAGAAGAGACCTTGGCTGGGAAGCTTATTTGGTTAGAATGTCATCTTGATAAGCCAAGTTTGATCCCTGGTCTCTGCACATACAAGAAACAAAAAATCAGTGTGTAAATAAATGGAATAACAAATCAATGTATCTCTATCTCCCCCTCTCTCCCTTTCTCTTTCTCACACACTCTATATCTCCAATCCTCTCTTTCAAAACTCAATAACAAGAAAAAATGAGAAAGAAGAGACAAATCTCCTGTGAAGAGTTCCAATAATCTAGGTAAATACTCTATATGTTAAGGAAAGGAATATAACTCCCATACCCTAGTTATGGGCTGCAACTAGGGATTCCCTTAGGAAATGTACTATGTGGAATTGGAAAATAAAAAATAACTTTATATTGTATAGATTTTAGCCAGCAGATCAAGGTTAATATTATAAATCATATTAATAATACATATATTTAATGAAGTTAAATTTTACCTCTGTGAACTTCGTCCAAATTATCCAAAACAGTCTCTCCATGAGAAAATCATCAGACACATTCCAATAATGAGGCATCCTATGAGACACCTGAGAAGTTGCCTTCAAAATCAGGGAAAGCCTGAGAATCTTCCATACCAAGAGGAGCCTAAGGAGCTAAGGAGACATGACCAGTGAAGTAAGGTTGAGTAAGCTAGGTGGAATGGTGTAACGGAAAACATACACTGGATAAAGGCAAAGGAAATCTAAATAAATAGGTATTATTTCACAGTAGTGGATCGATATTTATTCATTAGTTGTAGTAAATATACTTACCTAAGGTGTTAATGATAGGGAAAACTGGGTGTGAGATATATGAGAACTCTCAAACTTTCTGTAAATCTAGAAGTGTTCTAAAAAATAACTCTATACATAAAGTGAGGGAAAAAACAAACAAAAAAGGAATAAGGTACCACTGATACATACTACAACATGGATGAACTTTTCAAACATGCTAAGTGAAAGAAACAAGCCACAGAAAGACATTTATGGTCTTACTCAGTGTATTATAAAATATACCAAGAATAGACACCTCCACAGAGACAGAAAATAGACTAGGAATTGCCAAGTTTTGGGTTTTGGAAGAATGTTGATTGCTAACGTGAATTTTTGCTAGTGGGTATAAAGTCTTTGTGAAGGATTTAAATGTTTTGGAATTAGGTAACAATGGTTGATGCATGACTTTGTGAATATACTAAAAACTACTGGATTGTGCACTTAAATAAGATGAAACCTATGTGAATTATATCTTGCAAGAGCTGTTTTAAAAAGTATTGCAAAGCTTTGTGTTTCTAAAATAAATTTGATGCTTATGCTAGCATTAAATAGGGTACTCTAGTACTCTTAGTACTAGCAAAATCAAATAACCAATAAAGTTACCTTTAAAATATGAGGCAGAATTTCTTTTCCTGAAATTAACCCCTATCACATAATTAAATATATGAAAATATATGTTTATATGTGTATGAGTGTCTGTGTATAAAGTAGTGTAATTGCATGCTGTATATGTTTTATGAGAAAATTGAGGCCCAGAGAAGTAAAATAACTTGTCTATGATCATAAAATTTATAATTAAGACCATCATTTAAGACCACATGCCTTTTGAGTAATTCACAATGTAGTTTTGACCATGGTAATCAACTCTACTGATTTTACTTCCTCTCCTTTTAATGAAGGAATCTTTTGACAAAATTCTCCTGTTGCTTGTGTGTGCATTCCATAATGTGGTACAAGTTTGTTACTTGCTACTTTGCCTCTTTTAACTCAGCTTCGTATCTATATCTATATCTATCTATATAATCTATATCTATATCATCTATATCTATCTATATCTATATCTATATCATCTATAAAACCTCCTGCTCTAAACCTCTGCTGATTTCACCTTAAAGTTAAAGGAAAATCTTCTTTAAAGTGAAAGTGTGAAGTGAAATAATTATTATAAAAATAAGAATTTGATTATGTATGACACAAAACAATAAAAACTGACAATGTCTTCTCATCACATTACATTTGACAAATGTTCATATACAGATTTAACAGCTAAATTTACCTTCTTTACAATTCTGCATGGTATGTACATAACCTGATGTATTTTAATAGAGGTGAATAATGCAACATTCTACATTCAGGATTTCTCACTTAAAAATGTTTTTCTTCATCTCCTGAAAAATTAATAATAATAATCATATTACTATAATGCATACTTAAAATTTTAATGCATACTAATCAATCTATAGAAAAATTATAACTGAGTAAACCAGGGCTTGTGTATGCAACACCTCGATATATGACTGAAGAATTAGTGTTGAGGGAAATAACTTTATTTACAGGATTCCAACCTTGAGGGTGCTGGGAACACTCCTGCTCAGAGCTCTGTTCTCTTACAAGACTCAGCACTTCCCTTGCTCCCCACCAGGCTATAAGCCAAAACCAAGTGCAGTAGTTCCCCATATCCTTATTTGTCCTTAAACTGGCTGTACAAGCAGGTCTCCATCCTCTCTGGAAAGTACACTTGTGGGTTTCAAAGTCTCCATCCTCTCTCAGCAGCTGTCTCCTTCAGGATCTGGGTACATTGTCATCAGTCCCCATGTAATAATCCAGGAAAATGTACCGTGTTGCACTAGATGATGGTGAAGTCCAGGAAGGCACAAGTCTCAAGAAAGTAGTTTTTCTGTATGTCCCTTAGAGAAGCAGAAGTCTACATTCTCAACATCTTTGGTCACAGTTAACATTCAAGGCTTCTCCCACTAATCCCTGCTTGTTTTGACAGGTTCTTGCAGTTCCCAGTTCCATCATTTTTGCCTGTTTTCCAGAAAGGTTTCCCATTGACTCTCCTCTTTCCTACTGCAGATCCTTTGCTCACTGCAGACCAGCATGCCTGCTTTCTACACTCCAGTCCACATAGCTATGTCTCCTCCCTTTCAAACTGCATGGTTGCACATTTCTCTTTCCCAGGGCAGACCAATGTAGCTCTCTCTCTTCCCACCCTTGTTTTAAATCCTTACCCAGAGCTTCCTACATGACCTCATCTCCAGCTCCTTCCACAATGTGCTACATTTGCTAGTTGCACCGTATCTTTACCTTCATTCATCTGCTGTCTTTAATAATAGCAAGAGTGACTCAATGATTCAGGGACTTCTGCCTCCCCTGCTTATGCCACCCATCAGGATACTCTCTGAAAGTCATGTATGTACACTTTTTGCTGGGGCAGGAGTAGAGCTATTATCTTGCTCTTTTTTTTTTTTAGCAAAGTATCTTAAATGCTGTATCATTTCCTTCTCCCAACCCCCAAACATGGGCTATGAGAACTTTGGGGATCCCTCACTTTGCACCCTATTATAATACTATAATACAGTATGTGTGTTTGTGAGTATGCACACTGAGAAAATGGCATTTTAATAATCAGAAAATTAATAAATTACTGAAATGTACTGAGATTTTACTAGGAACTGAGTATAATATATTCATTTAGTAAAGTTATTCAGCAAATTAAAAGGAGTGAAAAAATACTTGGCATAGAGGTAGCAAATTCTCTCAGTGTAATATCTTTAAACCACTAAAATAGATTACATTGTATAAACCAGGTAAAAATTTAAATCCAGCATAAGACAACAAAAAATGATGTCTTAAAAGGAGATATAGTAAAATCAATACTGTTCATTTGGAGTGGAAGTATTCTCTTTGAACTGGCCAATAAACCTTTAAGGTAAGGACAAAATTGGTATCAATTTTACTTGAAAAAATTCAAGTAAAACTTCTATAAATGTCAAGAGTTTAATTACTGATGAATTACTTGAACATGATAATCTTAATTCTGGAATCTTCCCAACCAAGATAGCAAGTAGGTTAATAGAAAAAAAATATCTCTATGTCAATGACTATTCAAAATGTATATGTGTAAACCAAACCACCAGGACAACAAAAGAAAACAAAGCACCCAAATTATTTTCATCTGGAAATGATTGTAGCAGGCTAGACAGTTCATTGTCGCTCCAGTGGAGGCTTGACTCTTATTCACTATTCCAGCTAGCACAACTCAATTATTGCCTTTTAGCCTTCTGTCACTGTAAGCAAAATTATTTTAATTAAAAGAAAAAAAATAGCCCTGGCTGGCGTAGCTCAGTGGATTGAGCGCGGGCTGCAAACCAGGCATCGCAGGTTCAATTCCCAGTCAGGGCACATGCCTAGGTTGCAGGCCATGTCCCCAGCAACCGCACATTGATGTTTCTCTCTCTCTCTCTTCCCCTCCCTCCCTTCCTTCTCTAAAAATAAATAAATAAAATCTTTAAAAAAATAAGTGAATGTTTCAACTTGAAGAAATAGTTTTGTTTTGTTTTGAAATAGACTTTAAGGCTTCTAAATTTATGAACTCAGATTCAGGGAATATCAGACTTATGAACATAAGAGATCACGGAAACTAATTATCTTCTGGATGCACCCTACCATACACCATTAACAAAACCTAACTGCAAATTTTTATTTCTGTCATAGTCATTGTCTTTCACTGTGTCCATTTTTAACTAAGTTTATGAATAGCTTTCGTAGCCACATGAAATTGAGGTTAATGAGAAGCCTCTGATCATTATTTATTCTTTATTTCTTAAAATAGTAACTGCAACAGTGAAAGTTTAGATGAATGTCTGCAGTGAGTTAACATTGGGTACTGGGTCTGGGTACAAGCTTTGTGTTTAAGTACTGTCTTTGCAAATCACCAATTATAAGACTATGGGTTAGTCAACTTATATTAATATATGTTTCACTGTCCTTCCCCAGAAAATGGGGTGATGGTGATAATGATGATGTACATAAGCACAACTCTTTGTTATGAAGATCAAATAATAGTTGAAAGCTGTTTTTTCATAGTGACAAAGTAAACAGAATAAATTTAGCCCTCCACTGGACTCAAAGCTAGTATTAATAGTTTAATGAGACACTCATTGTTGCAGGTGGCATTGTTAACAAAAAGAAGTCACAGAATGAACACACTAGAAATTCCTTTACTTGGTTGTATGGATAATTGAAAATAAGTCTGTAAAAATCTTCCAAACTTTATGTGTAAAATATGAAATAAGTTGTGATGACATGATAAAAGATCATTCAATTTATTTATGGACACTGATAACTGAAAGAACTTATTGCAAATGATAAGAGGCATAGAGTGACAGAACCTTGGTATGAATCACTCTATAGCAAGGCCCTGAGAATCTTCACAGTGTATATTTAACTGGATAAGATACTAGCTCTGTCTTTGAAACCTTATCAAACACTAGGAAAAGGGAAAATTCATGCTGTTTTGTATACTCGTATCCCTGACCTATACCTTGACTTCATGTTGTTAATGTCAAAATAGTGACTGAAACTCTGTTCATAAGTTTTACCAAGTTTTACACAGTTTTTTTAAAGTATGTTTACATTTATGTACTTTAAATATTACACTAACCTCTAAAAAGTGGCATTAATGATAACATCTATGTTCTATACAATGTCCCACCCATCAAACACCTTGTCCTTTCCCTATTATTGGACCCTCTTTTTGCACCATCATGAATCCCTTTGACCATCACATGTTATTGAATCCTTGTATAAAAATTGGCATGTCCTGTTAGCTGGTACTCATGTTTATACATACGTGGTTTTTCAGAATCTTTCTCTCATCCTTCACTTCAGGGTATACATGTACAATTAATGCTTAGACATAAATTCCTGGCTTTTGATTGTTTTTTGTGTGTTTTCTTTACGTTAACTTTTGTGTTCAAGATCAAATATTTTTATATTGACACTTCATTTAAGTTTTAAATTTTAATAAATATCTTCCACAATTATGTGTAGTGGGTCTAATAGATTTGAGTCTGAGAAAATATGTTTTATGACTGAGCCCATAAGTTTAAATCAGGAGACTATACAAAAAACTATACAAATAGGAAAACATAACAATTTATTGACATGTCTGGAACAAAGTCTCCCTTCCATCTTTCTTTAATGAAATAAAACTTGGAAAACTCAACTATTCTCTTATTTGTTCATTTCTTTATTCAATAAGCCTATCAAAAATATTTATTGAACACTTAATATGTTTATTTTTGAGAATAAATGAGTTGCCATATCATATGGGACAGATGTTAGTTAAATATGAAACAGTAAAAATACAGTGTTATGCAGAAGCAAGTATTCTGAAGGATTAGTATAGAGTTTAAATAAGAGATGTGAAAAGGAATTTAATATAGTCCATAATTCTTCAGCTTTCTCCATTATCCAGAGAATATGGAATGTATGAGCAGATTCTTTAAAAGGTGGTGTGAAGATTTTTTTATTCTTTCTTTCCTTGTTTCTTCTTTTCTCCATTTTTATTTTCCTAAATCCTTCCCTCGTTTTCTGTTACTTTCAGAAGAAGAAGAAATAGAACAAAGTGCAAAAAAAGGTATATCTTGTACATTGCTTATCAAAATTTGTTATGTTTCCAAACCAACACTCAAAATAAAATTTATAATCATCTATACATTTATTAGTAGATAAAAACAATAAAAACAAATTACTTAACACTAATGTAATATTGAAAAAATAAAAACTTTATTAAAATCAAAAAATTCAAATTCAAAGAAGAGTATTATGAAAATAAATACCACTGAAAATATAACATTTCTTGTGTGATTGCTTACTAAGCCTAATGTTTCAAAGTTCAAACATGTTGTAAATCTAAGACTAGCTTTTTCATCTTAATTGCTTCATGGAATTTCATGTATAATTTTACAAAGTTTTTTATTGATGGGCATTTTGGCCTTTACATTTAAAGAAATATTATACATTTCACTTGTATTGTCTTTTATTGCTAGAGAAATTAAGCATGTCCCTTTGTGACTGAACTGTGAAAGGACACTTGGAAGCTTGCTCCTGGTTTCACCAGGGTTTCACCCCATGAACCTTTTCTCTTTTGCTTATTTTAGTTTGCATCTTTTCAGTGTTATAATTCACAGATTATATATATGACTGCATGCTGAGTCCCATGCATATTTTTAAACCATTATCAAACTTAGGATGGTTTTGAGGATGTAGAAATATAAAATGGTTTGTTTAACATGTTTTAATAAATAAATTGAGTAATATGAACAGGTAATAAAAATATGAAAATGATAAGAGAGATTTGAAACAGAACTTTAGGAAATGGAATTCATTATCACTGAAAAGACCAGATCAATAGACATTTTAGAAAGGCTTAATATATAGTAAAGGAAAACACTAGTGTAATGGGAAATAAATCTAAAGAAATTGACCCAAGGCATCAGATGGAACAAAAACATGAAAAGAACACCAAAAGAGTAAAAAAAAAAATAGAGTACATAATAAGGAAGCTATAAACCTCCACTATTTATAATCACAGAGAATTCACAGGTACAAAGGGATAGAAATCAACAGAGGTAAAGAGAATATCTTAACAATGACTAGTAAAATACAGACTGCTTATCAGGTAAGGACAATGAACAGAATAAAAGTCCTCTCAACAACAACAAAAAAGGAAGAGGGAAGATTATAGATCAATAGCTTCAAATTGATGAGACAAAAAGTCAAACTAGAATTGTATATTTAGCTAAACTTCCTTTCAGACACAAAGGTGAATTTTCTTTAAGTTTTAGAATGAACTTTAATAAATGAGCTTACCACAACCTTAGCAAGGAAATCTCAGAAGACATGCAATTGCAAGACAAACACTCTTATAAAGGAACTATGGGGTAAAAAGAAGAAAGGAGATAGTAAACTTATAGATACCTCTGAACAAATATCAATTCTAAAATGCCAGAAATTAATTTATGTTTGAGGATGTTAAAAAGTAGAAGTAATACACTAAATAAGAATGAATGCCCCAAGCATTTTATAAACAAAAATTAATATATACGTGTCTACATTAACAAGCATTTAAAATAAAAAGAAAGTCAAATTTAAAATAATTTAGAACACTAAATACCAATAAAACTGGTATTGAGGCTAAGTCTTCTAAAGAGATGGTTTTGGTCTTCATTATTATTTTTAGAATGCTGTGAAAAGATATTGAAGAAGCATAAATTAATGGAGAAATATGGTATATTCACTGATAGGAAAGCCTAATAGATTAAACATAATGTTCTAGAGATAGAATTATGATGCATACACCAGCCTGCAGAGTCCATGTCATTATGGATGAAAACGAAACATCCACACAGACTATTGAGTCTAGTGGGGGAAAAGGGACAGCATGCCTTTTTTCTCAAGGGGAACAAAAGCCTCCACCCTTGCTCCGATGAGCCTTTATTGTTTTACTGGGCACATTACAAGAAGGTCCTCTTTAACTATGCACAGACTCGCTTTAGGGGGTTACCTTTTACAGAAAACAAAGGAGATGATGCTGGTAAACACATCACACAAGAGGGATATTTGCAAATGAAAAGGCAAAAGTAGTTGGACCGGTTACACTCATCTTTCGAAGGTTTAGCATGGTTTTTTGGAAGTTGCTTTGCAGTAAATGCCCTCAATTCAGGGTGAGGGAGTTTTAGCAAAAAGCAAGATTCATAGTGGCCTAAGTACATTGCAGGCCTGATTCCTCACAGGAAAACCTATCCGTGGGCATGGGTCCTGTGCATCTCCAAGTGGGAGCTGGGCCCAAGCAGTGCAGAACAGTCTACTACAGAATTATGTGTTATATATGTATATAAAAATACACGTATGTGTGAGTATGCAATGTGTGTATATGTATATATGTGTTAATATAATGAGAATGGTTTCCATTACATCGATGTAACCTGGCAGCCAAGGAGAGTGGACTAGAATGAGCACGTGTGAACAGTGACAACTTCACTGTACTGGTCAGTGGGGGTGGTAGATGCCTTTGAGTGAGCATGTGTACTGTGTGGCTATTGCATTCAAAATAACTAAGCAAGCAGAGCACTGAGTCTTTATCAAATTTTGCACTGAACTTGAACATTCCTCTGCAGAAACTATTTGAATGATTCAGAGGGCTTTTGGGGATGATGCAATGAGTGTAGTGTAAATAAAGTGTGGCAGAAACACTTCAAAGATGGTTGAGAATCTGTTGAAAGTGATCCACATTCCGGAAGGCCTGCAACAAACATAACACCTGAGAATGTTGAATGTGTACGAGCAGCAATCAACAAAGATCAGTGACTTCCAGTGTGAGAACTAGAAGCTGATCTGGGGGTTCCAAAAACTACTGTGTCCGAGATTTTGATGCAGGATCTTGGCATGAAACATGCTGTGGCAAAGTTTGTTCCATGGCTTCTACAACCTGAGCAGAAGGAACATCATGCTACACTTGCTAATGACTTGAATCAAACCACTAGCAACAAACCAGATTTCCTCAAGGTTATAACTTCAAAGGGGACTGAGGTGTCATTGTCCTATGTACAATATTTCTTGTATCTTATATCTTCTGCATTAAATATCTTTACTTTTCACTGTAAATGCCAGGGTATTTTCTGGACAGACCTCATATTGTCTTTTAATAAAACTTTTTAGGACGATACTTTCATGTAAGTACCATTTTAGGGTCATTCTACAGTAATTTTTTTAACTTTGTTAAATGTTTTAATATTTTAATTTTATTTTCTTAAAGATTTTATTTATTTATTTTTAGAGGGAGGGGAAGGTGGAGAGAAAGAGAGATAGAGAAATATCAGTGTGTGATTGCCTCTTGCATGCCCCGGGCCTGGAACTTGGTCTGCAACCCACACGTGTGACTTGACTGGAAATCGAACCAGCAACCCTTTGGTTCACCGGCCGGCACTCAATCCACTGAGCCACACCAGCCAAAGCAAATTATAAATATTTTAAATGTTAAAGAGGTTTACTCATACCTATGAGTTATTTAGTTATAGTTTGAGTTTCCAAGTATTTGCTTCATTTATTTTTTGACTGGAAAAAGTTTTCAAATTTACTATTTTTCTAATTATATTGGTTGTGGTTGAGAATACAGATTATATTTATTATTTGAAATCTGGTAGTTTTGTTTTGCAGCATAACATTTAGTCATTATTAGAAAATTTTCATATGTTTTTACTATGTATAATCTATATTAAATTATTAATGTATTCAAATTTTATATACAATATATAATTGTATTCTAATTTATCTATAAATTTGTGGAAAATATGTAAAAATTCTTAACTTTGATATTAGATATCATATTTATTATCTCATCAATTATATGTACATATATAATCTGTATGTAGAAAAGCAAATTATTAGGTGCATACAATTTATAATCTTTTTATATATGTATGATGGTTTACTTTTTCTTTTTCATAATGTGTCTTTTCTGCCTTAAGTTATATATTGCTTTCTTACTGTTTTTAACAGTGTTAAATTCATTTTTCAAATTTTCTGTCATTTTTATTTTGGCATATCACTTTTAAGACCACAAAACTGTATTTAATTAAGCAGAATTTTAAATTTTTCTGTGGGCTTAGTAAATTTAATTTTAATGCATTGTTATCAATACATTTTTAAGTTATAACTGTGATATTATATTTTTATGTTAACTAAGTGCTTTTTTTATATTTCATATATGTTATAAACTTAACAAAGTATTTTTCAACAATTTTTTCAGCTGTATCGAGATATAATTGACATACAACACTAAACTGTACAATGTGTCATAATATTATTCAACCATAAGAAAGAAGGAAATTCTGTTAGAGTCAACATTTTTCTTTACCCTTTATTGGTTTGAAAGCTCTAAATTATTTTATATAATTATTTTATGTACTCTTTAAAAAGTTATTTTATTGTTGTTCAATTACAGTTGTCTGCATTTATTCCCTACCATTTCCCTGCCACCCCAGCCAAAACCACCTCCCTCTCTTTGAATTGATTTTAAAACCTATATAAGCCTTTTTAAAGATTTTGTTTATTTATTTTTAGAGAGAGGGGAAGGGATGGAGAGAAAGAGGGAAAGAAACATCAGTGTGTGGTTGCCTCTTACCACTGTGCCCTTACTAGGGAATTGGCCCGCAGCCCAGGGATGTGCCCTGACTGGGAATTGAACCAGTGACCCTTCAGTTCACAGGCCAGCACTCAATCCATGGAGTCATGCTATCCAGGGCTATAAGCCTTTCTAATATAGTATAAAATTCTTAGTAAGTTTTAGTTATCAACTGTACAATATTCTCAGCCCTTCATCCTTGTAATTACTTTCTGGAGTATTGAGTCAACTATTTTTAAAACACTACTAATTTCTGACATATCTATCTATCTATACATATCTATAGATATACCTGTAGATATATATAGATATATATGTAGTTTTTTGGAGCACATATATATTTCAAAAAATATTTTGAAGACATTTAATTGATTCTAAGCACAGATTTTCCCACCCCTGTGGTTCATCCTGGTTTATGTCTTTCTGCTAGCATATCTATTTCAGTAGTTCTTTTAGGAATGATTGGGCCTCAATAGGAATTCTTATTCCTAATGTTTGTTACCTATGTTATTTTACTCATTTATTTAACTTCTTGGGCTTTTCTAGGTGTCTATTTTGTTTATTCTAAGATAAAATTTTCTTATCATAATATTTCTTTGATTGAGATGAGTTTTATAGCTGATGAATTCTTACCATTGAGTCATAATTTAATATGCAGTACCTTGGTGGTAAATTAAAATAATTAATATATCTGATTTAGGCTTTAGAAAGTAAGTTATTAACATTTATTGAGGGCTTCCCCTATCCCTGAAACTATTTTTAAATAAAACACCTCTTTAAATTGTCCTCAAATGCAAATAACTGTTAAGTAATCAATGTTATGATGCAAAACCAGTCTGATTCAAGTGAACTCTTTAAATAACCATAAAACAATTGGAGTTTGTGAGATTGTTTCCATACTGTACAATACGTTACTCCTCAGTTTTCCAAACTCTCTGATTATAAGCATCACTTGACAAGTAATACCAGTTCCAGCGCCTTTGCATGTTATTGAATGAGAACCTCCTGGAGAAGGACCAAGTATGCTGTGCTTTATTAAATGTTTCCCGATGATTTGTATCTTCAGCTAAGTTAAAACACAGCCACACACACACACACTACCATGGCCCTGTCATTCTGAACTAGTACCTTTTTAGTGTTTGTAACTCTCATCACAATTCTCAACATGTCAGCTACGCTAGACCACTGCTATTTAACTTGGTTGGAGGTAAGAATTTTTAATATCAGTTAATCATGTCCCTGAGATCTAAGCAACAGCCTACTTTGAGAACTTGTCCCTTATTGCCAGGGAGGGATTTTCTCTTTCTACATCTTTGGGATTATCACAACACCTCAAAACTCATTTGTCACTTCGGTCTTTGGTGAGTACTACTGACTTACTAACGTGGATTAAAGAATGCTGCCGCTTGAGTTTTTAATTTCTAAACTTGGATGTTATTTGTCTGTAAAAGGGCTATATACCTCTAAAAACTATTTGATAAATATTGATTTCCTTCAAATATTTTATCTTCACCCCTCCCTTCCCCCACCTCTCTCAGTGCGTGTATGTGTGTGTGTATGTGTTATGATTCTGTGTCTCAGAGAGACAAAGTAGATTTTATATTTTATAAATTAGTGTCAGATTGGCAATAATATTATTAGAAAAATTCTTAAGTCATTTCATTTTATACTGTACAGCGCAATCTTTCCTACTTTAATATATTTCTTAAATGAATACATGATAACTCCCACATTGAATTCATGCAGTATATTGGGCTAAATATCATTAATCTGAAGGTCTCTATCAGGAGGAACTCAGCTGAACTTTTAGGCTCAAATCAATTGAAATGATATCAAGTTTAGCATTTGATTTGACCTTGATGTCAAGCAAGATTCTCTGAATTTGGCTGGGAAATTGTGCTTTCAAAAGCCAAATCTATTTTCAAGCTTTATTTCTTTTCCCTCTTTCAAGTCTATTTCCCTGAAGACAAAATGAATCAAACATAACAGTGTCTTTATTATTTAAATTGGATAATGTCAACTGACAGTGTTTAATTTCTAGTTCTAATCTACTATATTTGAAAAATTGGAAGACTTCTTTGAAGAATGATCAAATAGAAAAGATTATTATATATTTGTTGAGAAGAGTGAAACAGGATTTAGAGATGGTAGTATTGCTTATGGTAGCTTAAGGAAAAATAAAATATAATTTTAAAAATCATCTGGTAATCAGAAGTCAAGGACACAAATTTGCCTTGCTATCTCTGCTAACCTATAACTATAATTAAGTTTGTAGTCAATATGACTGGCCTTTTAAATAGTCCTTAGAAAGAAAAGATTAGGAAAATGGGCCTTCAAATATAAAACTGATTTAAAATATGTGCCTTTCTTTTCAGATACTGAACACAATTGCTATACCAAATCTGATTAATTACATTCTAAGTCTGAGAGGAAATCTGAGGCCATGAATTCCAGTTCTTTATCAGGAGAGCTGGTGATCTGAATTGCTATGATAAAGATTCAACATCGCCATGTGTTTATTTTGTCTATATTATCTCTTACTTAAAAATCTCAAATTATATTTTTATACAGCAGTATCAATAAAAGCATTAATATTAAATTTTCTTGTATTTTCCCTAACTTTTAAAAATATGCAAGTGTATTTGGACTACTTATTTGGCTGAACCTATCATGGAAATTTTTCATAAACTTTGTGTATCTCACTGATTTTTTTCTAGAACTATAAGTATTTACCTAAATTTACCTACATTTCACTTGAAAATTCTAGACAACTTTAATAAATAGATGTAGAGAGAAATGTAGGTCTTTATACATATAGTACATTGAAAAAAAATCTTAAGAGAGTAAAATTGATCATATCTTCAGTTTAGAACACTGCCTTGTTTTTGAAAAATTTTGATGTTTTTGAGTAACTGTCATTATTCATTATAATTTTGTTAAATCCATTTTATTTTTAAACAGATCTCTGGCTATAGCCCTCCTATATTTCGTACTGTGAACTATTATTTCACAAAATTTCAAACCTCATTGTTTGATATGATTTTTTGTGTTCATTGTAAAATAATGTCTGGGGATTATTCCCATGGATCTACTGATCTTCACTCATGTCCTTTATAGTAATAGTTGCAATGCTTCTGTGGACATACTTCAGCAATTTTTTAAAGATTTTCTTTATATTTTTAGAGAGAAGGGAAGGGAGGGGGAAAGAGGGAGAGAAACATCAATGTGTGATTACTTCTCATACACCCCCTACTGGGAGCCTGGCCTGTGACCCAGTCATGTGTTTTGCCTGTTTGGGAATCGAACCAGGGACCCTTCAGTTCCCAGGCTGGCATTCAATCCATTGAGCCACACTAGCCAGGGCAACTTTAGCAATTTTTATGTGCTCCTTAGTTTACAACACTGCATTAGGGACTACAAAAAGAAATTTGAAGTGATTTGCAGGGGAAAAAATAGTATAGTCATACCACCAGCATTTTACCCTACCTCCTCATCACCAACTTCACTAGAAAAGTGGAGGAAAGTATCCACTGGAGACCCTTCTTCATCCCCTTTTCAGATTGAGTGTAAGCACCTGTGAAGTTGTGCAAACCAACCCTTCATGCCTCATATCCCTCAGTTTTAGACAACAGATTTTTCATTTCTCATTTTAATTTTTGCCAGCCATTACTCTGTGGATGATACACAGTGTGGTGTTCCTTGACCTGAGAAAATATGACTCAGATGCCCAAGCCTGTTCCAGTACTTTCATAGTATTTGAAGCATCTACCAATGCATAAACAAAGCCTTGTATTCTGTATCTACTCCTGTTAGTACTCATTTTTAGCCTTCCCAGGCTACCAGCATGAGTTCAAGTAGCCAGCTATGTTTTAGACCTTTGCCTTCCCCTAAGGTTATCCTCTTCTCCCATAGCTATCTGATCTCTCTCTCTTTTGTTGATTGACAGAACAGTTCTTACTGGCATTTTACGCTTCAGAAGTTACAAGAGGCATATACTTAATTGCAGCCCATCTCTGTGTAGTTGCATTCTCTCAATATAGACACCTCAAGTGAGCACATCAGGATATCCATTTGCCAGTTCCAATCATCTTCCATTCCTGGAAGGGGTACTTCAGAAGCATGTCCTATTTTAATGTCCTACTTTAATGCACTCCTTAAACTGGCATAGGGCTGTGCCCCAGATGAGCATGTTTGATAGGCCTGGTTTCTATTGCCCTTCAGCCTTACCATATGGCCAGACCATCAGCCAATGCCAATAAGTCACTAAAAACCCAAATATAGAGACAAACTGAATGCAATTCAGCCCACCAAACATATTGGTTTTTACCTTCCCACTAACAAAGCAACTCAGAGTAGAGTTTCTACTGTCATTTATACCTAAATGTCAACATCAGTCACTAAATCTTACATCTAATTTTTTAATGAAATAGCATGACATATTTTCTGGGAAAATGATTACTGGAATATTTAAGAAACTTGATATTTATGTAAAGGAGAACCATTCCCAGAAGCCTTGAAAGCATACTTCTCAGGCATGTGCTTTCTTAGCCTCTGGGAAACAAGCACAGACTCTTTTAGTTGTATTCATGTTTTAGTTTTAATAACACTTAAATATCTTTATGTGTCATTCTCACTTTAAACCTGTGAGGGTGACAGATGATGGATTATCACATACATTCAGAGAAGATCACTGATGTGCTCAAATTAATTCAGGCAACAAATGACATAAATTATTAAAATTTAAGTTCATTTAAAAATGAATAATATCACCATTTCTAAAGGCTTGCTTAAGAAAACAGGTTCCAGAGGTTTCTTGAACATCTACCCTACTCTGCATTTTCACAATGGTGTATTTACTGGTGATTAACAGTGTGCCAACTGGGCGGAGACTACGAAGGAGAGAGACGCTAGTGATGCTTGGCACAAGCAAATAATTGAGGTAATCCCTCAGATAATTTCAGTGCAAACTTATCATCATCCCTAAAGCTGAAATATTAGAAGAGTATAAGAGCATTTTGGTGTTTTCTGATGGGTATGCGTTGTGAGGGGAGTACATTTGTAAGATGGTAAATTGAAGAGTTCCAAAATAATATCTGTTGTCTGTTTCATATTATAATAGTAGAATGAGCTCAAAGATAATGTAAGAAAAAAATTCAAAATGTAAAGAATGTTTTAAACTGAATATACTTCAAGAACTGCCAAATTGGAATTGACAATTGAACAAAAATAATCTATCATCATTGTTCTCAGAAAATGTTTATCATATACTTCATTCTTTACTGGTACAGTTTTTGAACTATCACCAAGAAATTTTTGAAACATCTGAAAGGAACCAGTGATGCATTTTGTTCTTTGGATTATATAAAAAATGATGGGGTGTCATTATTGCAGGTGAGGAAACAATGCATGTACATGTAATATGGAATACATAAATTCACAAAATATATGCATAACTTTACTTGTGTTCTGTGGCATATATAGAGATACATGCCTTGTGCTATAGGACAGCAGTGGGACATTAATATATTTAAAATAAGGTCACATATTAGAGCTCACTAAATTTGGTTCATGGGCCTCATGTTAGAGCTCCCCAGATTTGCACAGGGTTATTGGATGTCACGTTTTATGTTTTAGAAATGATTATCAGCATTCAACTACTAAAAGAATTTACTTAAACATCTAAGTATCTAGATTCTAGGATTTCCTTATTTAACCATAAAACAAAAGTAATGTAACAGATGTCCTTTTATGATAATTAATTATAATAGGCTATACAGAACAATATCTTATATGAATTAAGATTTACTAGAAAGACAATGAAGCTAGAATATATAACGCAACAGCAAGAAAATAAGCAGTCCATAGAAATTGACTCTGAGAAAACAAAATGTTGGAATCAGCGTGGAGTAATTTCAACATAGTTTTATATACACAGTCAAGGACTTAAAAGAAATAAACCAATAAAAATTTAAGTAGAGAAGCAGAAAACTAGAAAGGAAATTCAAATAGAAATTTTAGAAGTAAAAAGTAAACATCTAAACTTTAAAAATTTATTGGGTGTTTTTAACACAAGTATTGAAACAACAATCTAAATAAAAATAACAATAACAACAAAAACATGTTTGGAAAAAGTAAACAGAATATCAGTGAACCAAAAGAAATATAAAAAATTTCCATCATACATGTTACTGATCCCTACAAAAAAGAAGAGAAATAATTGGGTGAAAAAAATTTGTTGACAAAATATTGAAAAATTCACATATTAAGAAAAAACATAAATAATGGCTAGAATTAGTGATCTATTCTAATAATGTATATTTCTAGATTATAAAAGCTAAATTAAATGTTATATCTGATATTGAATTGGATGCTAGAGTAAAAAAAAAGAGAAAAAAATTGTAAAGAACATAATTGTCATGACTAAAGAAATTGAAATAGTAATTTTGAATTTTGTAATAGTATTGAATTAATGTTAAATTTCTTCATTTGATAATGGCTCTGGGTTTGTGTAATATAATTATATTATTGTTCTGAAGAAATAACAAGGAAATATTGTAGAGTACAGAGATTATGTATCTCCAACGTATTCTTAATGGTTCAGAAAAATATTTATCATTCTAGCAATATGTAACAAAATGATATATTTACTAAATACTCATGTGTGTATAATAATACATAGTATGGTCAAATTACATGTAGAGTAAATGTATATGCACATATATATGACACCCTCATAAAGAAAATATGACAATGTATAAAGAATTAATGAATTTAGTAAAAGAGTATTGGAATTTTCTTGAACTACCCTTGCACTTTTTTTTTTGAGGTGAGAGGAAAATTTATTTCTCATTTTTTCTAAAAAATAAACCAAACAAACAAACCATATAACCCCTTACATTTTTTAATTTTTATTATGTAAATGGTCTTTTTCTTTTTTAAAAAAAATTTATTTTAATCATTGTTCAAGTACAGTTTTCTACCCTTTACTCCCAATCCAGCCCACCCATCCCTCCCTCCCAACTTCCCTCCCATTACCACCCTCCCCCTAGTTTTTGTCCATGTGTCTTTTAACTTTGTTCCTGTAAACCCTTCCCCTTTTCCCCTGAAACTCCCTCTTCTCTCTCCTCTGGTCACTTTCTGCCTGTCCTCTATTTCGGTGTCTTTGGCTGTATTTAGCTTGTTTCTTTGTTTTATTGTTTAGGTTCCTGTTAAAGGTGAGATCATATGGTATTTATCTTTCACTGCCTGGCTTATTTCACTTAGCATAATGCTTTCCAGTTCCATCCATGGTGTTGCAAAGGGTAGGATCTCCTTCTTTCTTTCTGCTGCATAGTATTCCATTATATAAATGTACCATAGTTTTTTGATCCACTCATTTACTGATGGGCATCTAGGTTGCTTCCAGCACTTGGCTATTGTAAATTGTGCTGCTATGAACATTGGGGTGCATAGGTTCTTTTGGATGTAATCCTAGCAGTAGAATTGTCAGGTCAAAAGGCAGTTCCGTTTTTAGTTTTTTGAGGGAATTCCATACTGTTTTCAACAGTGGCTGTACCAGTCTGCATTCCCACCAACAGTGTACTAGGGTTCCATTTTTTCCACAACCTTATCAGCACTTGTTTGCTGATTTGTTAGTGATAGCCAATCTGACTGGTGTGAAGTGGTATCTCATTGTGGTTTTCAAGTATGTAGGAATGTACCTAACCAAAGAGGTAAAAGACCTCTACTCAGAAAACTACACAACACTGAAGAAAGAAATTAAGGAAGACACAAACAAATGGAAGCATATACCATGTTCATGGATTGGAATAATTAACATCATTAGAATGTCCATACTACCCAAAGCAATTTATAGATTCAACACAATCCCTATTAAAATACCAATGACATATTTCACAGGTAAAGGACAAACATTTCAAAAGTGTATATGGAACTAAAATGACCTCAAGTAGCTGCAGCAATTTTGAGAAAGAAGAACAAAGTAAGAGGGATCTCAATACCTTATATCAAACTGTGTTACAAGGCTACTGTAATGAAAACAGTCTGGTACTGGCACAAGAACAGACACATAGGTCAATGGGACAGGATAGAGAGCCCAGAAATAAGCCTATGTCTCTATGGTCAATTTCATATTTAACAAAGGAGGCAGAAGCATACAATGGAGTAAAAATATCATCTTCAATAAATATTGTTGGGAGATCTGGACAGCTACATGCAAAAAAATAAAACTTGACCACAAACTTACAGCTTACACAAAAATAAACTCAAGATGGATAAAAGACTTAAATATAAGTCGTGACATCATAAAAGTCCTAGAGGAGAACACAGGCAGGAAAACCTCAGATATTCCATGCAGTAATATTTTCACTGATATGTCCCCTAAAGCAAGGGACAAAGAGGAAAGAATTAAAAAATGGGACCTCATCAAAATAAAAAGCTCCTGAATGGCTAAAGAGAACAGCATGAAAATGAAAAGAGAACCAACCATATGGGAAAACATATTTGCCAATGAGAATTTGGACAAGAGTTTTATCTCCAAAATATATAAAGAACTCACACGACTCCACTCTAAGAAGACAAGCAACCCAATTAAAAAATGGGCAAAAGACTTGAAGAGACACTTCTCCACAGAGGACATACAGAGGGCCCAGAGACATATGAAAGGATTCTAAGCATGGCTAGCCATCAGAAAGGTGATTATTAATTTCTAAAGGATTTATTTATTAATAATCATACCTTCTATAAATAAAAATAGTTTTATTTCTTTCTTTCTAAGCTACTTGCATTTTATTTATTTTTCTTGGCTTATTGCTGAAATATTCAATGCAAGGCTACCTAAAAATGGTGAGAATAGATACCTCAGCTGTGTTCCTGAATTAAAGGGAAGCATTTACTATTTTACATTTCAACATGGCATTAGCTACAGGTGCTTTGTGGATGTCTTTTATAATACTGAGAAGTTTCCTTCCACGTAGTTTACTGAGAGATTTACATTATAGGTGGATGTTGAACTTTACCAAATGATTTTTCTGCATATATTGAGATCCTATAATTTTCTCATTGTATTAATTGGTAATGTTTAAATGTTAAACCAATTTCACGTACTTGGAACAAATATCACTTAATAGTAAGTGATTTTACATTGTATATATTGTTGGCTTGATTTTGTTATATTTCCAGGAATTTTCACTCTACAGTTTGTTTATTGTAATGTGTCAGGTTTTTTTTTAATTTTTTTTAGATTTTATTTATTTATTTTTAGAGAGGGAAGGGAGGGAGAAAGAGAGAAAGAGAAACATCAATGTGCGGTTGCTGGGGGCTGTGGCCTGCAACCCAGGCATGTGCCCTGACTGGGAATCGAACCTGCAATGCTTTGGTTCGCAGCCTGTGCTCAATCCACTGAGCTACGCCAGCCAGTTGGTTTTTATATCTGGGTTTGCTGACTTTATAAAATGGATTAGAAAGCTTCTTTACTTCTCTATTTTTAGAAGAATTTAATATATGTGATGTTTTATCATCCATGAATGAGGGAACTCAACAGTAAAGTCATATGGGCCTTAAGGTTTCTTTGTGGTAGTGTTTCTGAAAAAAAAAAAAGGTAAATTTTACAATTGATATGAAATTTGTGTTGTTATATCTTTTCAAGGAAATTGTAATCATTTGGTGAGTTATTTGTTATCATTTATATACCTCCTTTTTTAGGATAGTCGATATAAATATTTATTTAAATATTTCTGGAGCTGGTAATTTTGCTCTCCTTTTGTCTATCTTGATAATATGCATTTTTAAAGAATAAATTTTGGTTATTTTTAAATTACTGTTTTATTTCATTTTCATGCTTTTAAATAATTATTCTTTTTGTTTATTTTTTCTTTCTTTCCTCCTCCTCCTTCTTTCTCCTTCTCCTTTCCTTACCCCTCCTTCTTCTTCTTTTGCTATATTTTTATTTCTTATTTCCTTGATGACCAAGACACAGGCAAAAATACATCAATTTCAAGCATCACAGCATCCAGGATAAAAGAAAAACAAACAAAAAAAATGGGTGATAACATCATCCTCTACTGAAAACCTGTGGTGTGCTAGACATTCCTATAGGCCTTGGAGGTATGAAGATGGATAAAATGATATATGGAAGGATCCCATCTTAGACAGTGCCTACCCTGCTTTAACTCTAGTTCAGATTCTTAATAATTGTTACTATTGCAGTTTGTTTAATTCTAAGAATAATTATGGTTATTATTGTTTTACTGCTTATTATACAGTGTTTTGGCCTATGAGATGGCTAGATTATGTTACCTTCTGATAGTTGATCCCATTTATTTCCAAGTGACTTTAATTTATTGTATATAACATATAATGAGTAAATAAATATATATAGTAAGTATATATTTATGTAATATAAATAATAAACATATGTATATTTATATAATATTAATAAGCCCAAGTGACAAAGATACACATGAGATTCAGTTGATTTAGTTTGATGATGGCTCACTGGACTGAAATCTCATTTACCAAATCACCACTTGAAACTGCATTACTCAGTCTGGAGGCTGAGTGGGGCTTCCTGTGTTCCCCCTGGGTGAGGGTGACATTCATCCCGCATGCTGCCTGACTTCAGCACTTCTGCTCCTCTTCAACACAAAGAGCTAGAAGGGGACCAGGTTTGACAGCAAAGTACTAAAGGTACCATAGGTGAGGCAAAGTCCTCATTAGCTCATAGAATATTTATCAGATTCTTTGTGTTTCTTATGATAGGAAATTTTTATTTTTTCTTTCTAATATAGATATGTATATTTATAAATTTCCATTTTTTATTTGTACTGTATTTTTACATTAAGATTTGTCCCCCATACACCCTTTTTCACCTCCACCCCCACCCCACAATCACCACACTGTTGTTCCTCTCTATGTCCTTTTTTCTTTTTTTCTAAATCCCTCCCCCACCAACCCTGTCCCCACCCCCTAGCTGTCAGCCTCCTCTCTGAGTTTGTGTCCATTTCGCTTGTAAGTTCAGTTTGTTCGTTAGATTACACATATGAGTGAAATCATACGGTGTTTGTCTTTCTCTGGCTTGTTTCAGGGATCAAACAAGAAAGGACTCATGAGCACTAACAACTGTGGTGACTGCAGAGGGAGGGGTGGGCGGAGGTGAAAGAGGGCATAAGTAGACTAAAAGGTAATGGGAAAAATTAAATAAAATATGCTATTTTAAAAAATATATAAAATACTACATTGTAATTATTAATTTAAAACACTATTTTCAGAGTACGCTTTATATTATTTTGATGTTTTATATTATTGAGATTTATTTTATCTCCTTACAGGGTTTAGACTGTTTTAGATAGTGCTCCATGTGCAGTTAAAAATAATGTATATTCTGGAATTATATGATGTGGTATTTTACAAAAGACCATTTACTTAGAGTGATAGAGAGTGTTGTTTTGCTCTTCCATACCTTTACTGCTCTTTTTTTGTCCATTGACACTAGTAGAGCTTTTTAAAACACTCTCTGCGGTTTTTTTTTGGGGGGGGATTTATTCCTAAACCCTTACTTTTATAAGTTTCGTTACTTGTTTAAGTTATGATATTAAGTGAATGTACTAGGGATTTATATCTTCCTGATATTTGAGATTTTATCATATCTGGTAATATTCTTTATTTTGATACCTAATGCATTCTGCTATTTTTATAATCATGTAGTTTTTTAGTGTTGTATAATACATATTATTTTCCATCATTTTGCTTTAGCATTATCAGTGTTGTAAATCCAAAGTATTACTCTGAAGACAGCATATAATTCTCTTGATTTGTTGTCCATTCTACTTCTGCCTTGTATTTTGAGTTCTTATACCATTAATAGTTTTATAAATTGGTGGATATGCTCTACTAAGTTTCTCTTTGACTTTATTTACCCAATCCTACCTACCTAATATTTTTCTTGCCTTTATATTAGAGTTATTCTAGTTTTGTTTTTACTATTCTAGGGTATTTCTTATATTATGTAACTATGCCTCCTCACATTTTTTAATTATTTCTTGAAGGGTGAAAGACACATCTTTAAGCTTTTACACAAAATATAAGAATCTTGCCATGAATAGATCCAGCTACCATCACATTCTGTGCTGTTTTTTTCATGTATAATACATATCATACTTTATAAACTACAAAATCAGTATTATATTTACCATTTTGGCTGCTCCACATTTCTTCTTATAACACATTTTCTTCAAGTCTCATTTCTTTTCATCTTAAATAACCTATATATTGTTATTTGCAGTGCCACTACATGAGCATTTACTCACTTTTTTTTACCTGTAGAAACTTTTATTTTGCCTTTCTATGACTGATGGTTTTGCCTTTCTATGACTGATAGTTCTACTGGATTTGAAATTTTTAATAAAAGGATTTTTTCCTTGGTTTCCCTATTATAAAGATTTTTTTCTTATTCTTTTTTTTCTTCTGCATTGTTTCTGAAAAGAATGCAGCTGTCTTTCTTATTTTATGTGTATGTAATCTATTACTTAGCTTTGGATACTTTTTATGATATTTTTATTATCTTTGGATTTGAAAATCTTAATGTGCCTACACATTTTCTTTGTGTTTATATTGATCTGTTTTTTGAGTGTCTTGCATATAAGTGTCTGTGTCATTCAACAACTTGGGAAGTATTAAAACATTTCTTCAAATATTTTTATAGCTATTATTTTTCTTCTTCTTCCTTCTATGACTTCATTTGAATATATATGAATTTATGTAATTATACAGTTAACTGATAATCTTTTAATTAAAAAAACTGTTTCTCAGTTATTTGGATTGGATCATTTCTATTGGTCTATGCAGCTTAACTGACACTTACTTATGACTTTAATCTGTAGTTAAAATCATCCAGGAAAACTTCAATTTTGTATTAGATAGAATTTAATTCTAGAATTCCAATGATTTTAAAATAGATAATTGGGGGATGATTTACTGTGGGAGGTGAGGGGTGGGTAGGACAGGGGAGAGTAACAAGGAAAAAATGAGGACAACTATAATCAAACAACAATAAGCAATAAAATAAAATATTTTTAACTTTTGTATAAATATAGTTTTTAGTTTCATTATTGCACAAAGTTTTTTTGTAAAGACTTGAATATATTAGTCACAGCAACATTTAAATCTATTTCCATTAATTCTAACATCTAGGCTATTTCTGTATCAGTCTCAACTGACTGTTTTTTGAATATAGGTCAAATATTCTTGATTCTATTCATGTCTGATTTTTTAAATTATTGACTTTAGAGAGAGCAAGAGAGGAAGAGGAGAAACATCAATTTGTTGATCCATTTATTTATGCATTCATTGTTTGTTAGTTGCATGTGCTCTGACCCGGGATCAAATCCACAACCTTGGCAAATCAAGACAATGCTCTACCCAGCCAGCATATATATATGCACACACACCAATATACATATATACACACATATATACATATAGGGATACATATATATGTACACATGATGTTGTGAATGATAAATTGTAGACATTTTCAATTCTGCTATCTTCCTTTGAAGAGAGTTGATTTTTGTTCTACCTGATAGTGATCTTAGAATTAACCTAGAAATAGTTGTCTCTTTACACTGTGCTGCAGTTGATCAGTAGTTCTATCCTTTCAGGGGTTTTTTTTATTCACCTGAAGAAATATTTTCATTACTTTTTAGAGAGAGAGGAAGGGGGAGAGAAAAACATTAATGCAAGAGAAAAGCATTAGTTGTTTTCCTCCCATATGTGCCAGACTGGGGATTGTACGCAGCTAGACCAGTGATCAAACCTGTGACACAGGTATGTGTGCTAACTGGGAATCAAACTGCAACCACTTGGTTATGGGATGACACACCAACTCAGCCATGCCAGCAAGGGCTACTCTTTCAGGTTTTGCAGTAATCAGAAAGTTCTAGAAAGTTCTTCATGCATGTGTGGTTCAGAACTCATCCAAAGTTTTTCAGTGAAGTTTATACAAAATTTTTGTGTCTACTCTTTGCATTTTCCTCTTTTCTGAAATTTTCTTTACCTACCTTATCTACCAGAAGTTCCAACTCTGTTCTACAGTTCATAGAGCAGGTAGGCAGCAAATTTCTATGTGACTTCATGCAACCTTGAACTACAAAGACTGGGGAGTACCCACTGGAGAAAACTCACAAAACAAAATTCCTACTCATTACATTGTCCCGATACAAACATCAACTGCTTTCCAATTTTCGTCTGCTTTTGGCAGTTTTCTATGACCTTTATTTGGTTGTTTATTAATATTTTGTTTAAATTTATAACTTATGTTTAGGAAGATTAATATGATATTAGGTAGACATTAGTTGAAGCAGGTCTCTGCTAATGGTATTTCAAAAATATGGATATTGGATTCATACTGTTCTTTTTATAAATACTAATATATAAACATTTTCTATATTTCACAATAAACCACAATTAGATTTTATTTTTTATTTTATTGAATTTATTGGGTTTATATTGGTTATTAAAATTATAGAGGTTTAAGGTGTACAATTCTTTTATTCATCATCTGTATATTGTATTGTTTGTTCACCTCCCCAAGTCATATCTCTTTCCATCATCATTTATCAATTTACTGTCTCCTGCCTCTTCCCATCCACATTTTTCTCTGTTAGTGATCATAGTGCTGTCTGTTTATGAGGTTTTTCTTTATTTTTTGCTTAATCCCTTCACCTTTTTCACCCAGACTCCCAACCCTCTCCCCTCTGACAACTATGAATCTATTTCTATTTTGTTTGTAAGTTTATTTTGTTCATTAGATTTCACAGATAAATGAAATAATATGCCATTTGTCTTTCTCTGACTGGTTTATGTCACTTTGCATAATACCCTCCAGGTCCAACCATGTTGTTGCAAAGGTAAGATTTCCTTCTTTTTTATGCCTAAGTAGTATTCAATTCTATAAATAAATGTACAAGAGGTTTTTTTTATCCACTGATCTACTGATGGAGCCTTGGGCTGTTTCCAGATCTTGGCTGAAGTAAATAACGCAGCAATGAACATGGGAGTGTATACATCCTTTCAGATTAGTGTTTCAGGTTTCTTTGGATACATTTCCAGAGCTGAGATGACTGGGTCATAAAGTAGTTCCATGTCTAATTTTCTGAGGTAACTCCATTCTGCTTTCCACAGTGGCTATACCAATTAGAGTTTTTAACTACCAAGAAATAAAGAGATTTTTATAATGGCACTGATTTTTTTTTTAATTTTAGAATTATTGCTTACTTGTACCTGTATTTTTTCTACCCGTAAAATTGTTTTTTGAATCTCTCTCAAGATACTCTCATGAGTAAGAAATTTTATTGAATTTTTCTAAAATTAGTGTGATGTTCGAAGGTAGACATATTTATTTCAACATCAGAGGGAAAGACTTCGTCTTGAACAAGGGACAACCAAATCCTAGCAAAGGTGTACATTTGTCTAGGAGGCCAAAGACCACATCAGAAGTCCTAATTCATTTTAGGATGTTATTTTCTTTAAATACTAGTCCTCACATGATAATGCATAGTTTTAAAATGTTGTGATTCTCTATTATTTCACTTGGGGAATGAGTGATGAAATGGTGGTGGTAAGAATGTAGGGATTGAATTGGCAATGTAATTTAATATTTATTAGTTCAACCAAACTCCTGTTACAGCAACCATTTGCACTCACTCCCTTTGTGCTAGAATTGTAATTCCGCTGGTCATCCAGAAAACTTTCTCTTCCATTGCAAATGGCACCTATGGGTACTTGCCCTTAACTTCCTAGATCTGTGGTAGGCGGTTAGACAGACATGAGCAAAACAAGGACGATGGGCCAGGTACTGTATGTAAGTCACCAGGGTGGAAAGCTTCATAGCAATGGGGAAAACAAGGACCTTGCCTTCATGGTGACTTTTCCTCCCTTAGCATGTTGCTGGTCATGCGGTTTAGACCTTCTGAACTTTCATATCACTGGTCATGTGGTTCAGACTCTCCCCTAACCTCTTCTCCTGTGGCATGTTGATGGTAGACTCCCTTTGGAGGAAGAATAAAGGGCTGAAGTGTTGCTTCCTGCAATCATCACATGGGCCCTTGCATGACCAATCCCTTAAGCTTTAACTCTTACAGATAATACCTAGGGCTCAGTTGTGTTTCAGCTCCAGGCCCAGAAAAGCAGAAAAACCACATAAGCCATGCCATGGCTGGTATCGGGACCAGATGCATTGACTAATGACCATCTGCTCTGGTGCCAATCAATCAGTAGAGACCATGACACTGAAAGGACACACCTAGAAAGCTAATGAATATTCTATTGAGATCCTGCCCTGGAACCACCCCTAAAATTCTTGTCCTTGAAAGCCCTAGGACAAAGAAACCAGCTGGTTGTCTCTATAGAGCATGCCTGAGCTTTTCCCCACCTGCCTTCTCCCAGGTGTGTTTTCTTTGCTCCAAGGTGTGTTTTCTCTCTCCTAAGCTCCAAAGGCTCTTCTTTTGCTTCTGTAACTTATTTCCTGAGTCCACACAGCTCAACTGGTCACTTCTTCAATCACATACTTTTGATATCTCTGTGACTTTTGAAATAAACTTTGCTTGTATTTCAGTCATGATTCTGATTTTTTTCTTAGCCAGAACTAAAGTATCCTGGTTGCTGAATCAAGGTCTAATCTCTGGTAACATTCTGGTGCTGTTTTCACCACCAAAAGATCTACTTTATCCATGAATAGGAGAAGTTTCTCATTCTTAAACATATTTCATTTGTTTTTGTGTCTATTTTTATTATAGTTTTATGAAATCCTCATTGCAAACAGAAACAGACATGTAGCTTTGCTTAATCACCTTGAACTATCTTGACATGCATTATGTTATTGGTTTAAAGTGATATTGTGGTCAATAAAAATGTTGACTTTTCATATCAAAACTATTCAAATAAATCTTTCATTTTTTGATCTTGTGTGGTTCCTTTTTTAAATCCAAAACCAAATGTTTTGTATATAATTCTGTTAGATATAATTTCAAGAATTTTAGACCTTCTCGTTAACCTTTTAAAGTGCTTTTGACTCTATTTTGTTACTGAAATATCTTAGCTCTCTCCTGCTGGTATGCCATCTGTAATGACATATGGTGGTCTAACTACTACAGTATGATTTGAAAGGGGTCATTGCATTACTGTCAGCTGAATTCTACCTCAGATAACTAACCCGAGGCCCCTTTCCAGGTGAAGAGGCAATTTTTTTTTTGGTGTTTTGACATGTTCCCTTGATACAACTAAAGCTAACTGTGCAAAAGGAAAGTAAAATTTAATGAACATAAATGCCAAGCATTTCAAGTGTATTATCTCTATTAAATCTAAACAATATAAGTATGTAATACTTTTCTAATATTACAGGAGACACTGAAACAGAAGTGGTTAATGTAATTTCTTGGGGTTACACAATTGAGAAGGAAGACTCTTAAAAGTCATAGTTTTTGTCTCAAAACTCATGATCTTTCCAGCATTTCAGTATAATGAAACAGCAGTGCTCAGTAATTCCAGTACTTTCTATGTACTGACCCTGGGTTAGACTTTATAAGAAGTATCTAAATCTTTATTTGTTGTTTTCCAGAAGAGACTGCTACAATTAATGATTCCTGGAGATTGGTAGCTGTTTAAGTCAGTTTAACAAAGAAATGCAATGCCTCTGTAATTTTCTTAATCTTTCTCTTATGGACAGAAACATCTACAAATTCATCCTAGTTAATATTTATAGAACCCTCCCACTCAAAAAAAAATCAAAATCAGATGGGAAATTAATTAAGAAAATTTTGGCTTGGCAACAAAGCATGTTAAAAGTATATGTAACAAATAAAGCAAAACAATATTTCTTATAAAATAAAGCTAAAGGAGTAATTAGAACAAAATTTATAGCTTTAAATACTTTCATTAGAAAATAAGTAAAGAATACAAAAATAGATAACATTTTTACGTTAAGAAGCTAGAAAAAGAAAGCCAAATTATAACCAAAGTATAATTAAGGAGATAATAAACAACAAGAATCAGTTAAAGTAGAAACAGTAAGAATAAATGACTCAAAGCTGTTTCTTTAAAATTTATAAACCCTGGCCATATTTACCAGAGGAAAAAGAGAGAAGACACAAATCACCAATATGAGGAAAGAGAAGAAGTAACGGCTATAACCCAGCAAACCAGGGCTTGGCAGCGTGGTACCTTGAATCTATATAACTCAACAATTAGTGTTGAAGGAAACAGGTTTTTACTAATGGGGTTCCAGTCTCAAGGGGGCTGAGAGCACTCTTGCTCAGAGCCTCATCTCCCATTAGACCCAACACTTCCCTTGCTCCCCAAAAGGCTAAGAGACAAAACCATTCCCAGAAGTTCCCCATATCCCTATCTGTCCATCAGCTGGCCACACAAACAGATCTCCATCCTCTCTGGAAGGTGCACCTGTGGGTTTCAGGGTTGCCATTCTCTCGAAGCTGCTCTCTCCTTCAGGATCTGGGGTGTGCTGTCCCCAGCCTCCATGCAGTGGTTCAGGAAAACATGTGCCATGTTACACTGGATCATGGTGGCATCCAGGGAGGTATATGTCCCCAAGAGAGTGGCGTCCCCATATGTCCTTCAGAGAAACAGAAGTAACTCCTCTCTCATTACAGACCACATGGCTTCCACCTTACACACCAGACCTCTTCTCTTCCTGGTGGACGTGCTCTCCTACACCATTTTAGACCATGTGTCTTCTTCCTCCTCTCTTTTAGCCCACCCTTATTTTAAATACTCAGCCCAGAATTCTTATGGGACCTCATATCTGGCTCTTATGATGTGCCATTTTTGCCAGTCACTATACACTCTTTGTTTTTCAGCTTTTAAATATTTTATTTTTTTAATTTATTTACTTTCATTTTTAAGTGATTTTTAAAAATTGTTATTTGGGTACAGTTGTCTCCATTTTCCTCCTACCTCTCCCCCCAATCCCTGCCTCCCACCCTTGATTCTATCCCCTTTGGATTTGTCCATGCGTCCTTTATATGTGTTCCTTGACGACCCTTCCCCTATTCTCCTCCATTATTCCTCTCCCCTTTTCCCTACGGTTACTATCAGTTTATTCTTTGTTTCAATGTCTCTGGTTAAATTTTCTTGCTTGTTTGTTTTGTTGATTAGGTTCCACTTATAGGTGAGATCACATGGTATTTGTCTTTCACTGTTTGGCTTATTTCACTTACCATAGTGCTCTCCAGATCCATCCATACTGTCACAAAGGGTAGGATGCTCCTTTCTCTCTGCTGTGTAGTATTCCATCATGTAAATGTACCACAGTTTTTTGATCCACTGATTTACCGATGGGCACTTAGGTTGCTTCTAGCACTTGGCTATTGTAAATAATGCTGCTATGAACATTGGAGTGTATGGAGTGTTATGAATTATTATTTCAGGATTCTTAGGGTATAATCCCAGCAATTCTATTGCTGGGTCAGCAGGCAGTTCCATTTTTAGTTTTCTGAGGAAATTCCAAACTACTTTCCATAGTGGCTGTACCAGTCTTCATTCCCACCAGCAGTGCACTAAGGTTCCTTTTTCTCCACATCCTCTCCAACACTTGTTGTTTGTTGATTTGGTTATGATGGCCATTCTGACCAGTATGAAGTGGTATTTCATTGTGGTTTTAATTTGCATCTCTCTGATGGCTAGAGATGCTGAGAATCTTTTCATGGCTCTCTTGATACCTCTGTATGTCCTCCTTGGAGAATTGTCTGTTCAGGTCCTTTGCCCATTTTTTAATTGTATTGCTTGTCTTCTTAGAGTGGAGTCATGTGAGTTTTTTATATATTTTGGAGATCAAATCCTTGTCTGAGGTATCATTGGCAACTATGTTTTCCCATATGGTTGGTTTCCTTTTCATTTTGCTGTTTTCTTTAGTGGTAAAGAAACTTTTATACTTTGATGAAGTCCCATTTGTTTATTCTTTCCTTTATGTCCCTTGCTCTAGGGGACATAATCCTGAAAATATGGCTGTGGCTTACAGCCAACATCATACTCAACAAGCAAAAACTAGATACTCTTAAAGCCATGCACACCTCTTTCCGTAGGCAGCAGTCTTCTTCTTCCTTGAAGAAAATCATGGCTATTAACTTGCCATTGTTATGCTAAGTATCTTAAATGCTGTATCGTCCAGTTCCCCTTCCCCCCAATCAAGAGCTATGGGCAATATGCTCTGCTACTATTGGTACAGCCCTGCTCAGCACCTGTGACACAACCAGCCTTATAAATACCACAATAATAATGAAGGAATATTAATAGTAACAATGCTAAAAAATTTAATAATCAGAAACCAAATAGACAATTTCTTTGAAAAATGCAACTTTAAAGCTTTCTCAAGAAGAAATTGGTAAACTGAATAACTTTATATGCATTGAAGCAATTATATTTGAAGTTAGAAAATAAAAAGGAAAATTCAGAATGAGGCAGTTTCATTGGTAGATTCTACTAATGCTAAAAAAATTTAAATAATAATAATTTTATAATAACTGTAACCATGCAGAAACTTCATTTCTTTAATATGGAAGTTTCTCCTTTCTTTCCTTTTGATTCAGGCTGGCCTCCTGCAGCACTCTGACTCACCTGCCTCCTTCTCACTTGCACATCCACCCCCTTAATCAGTAAGCCCTCAGGACAATGAGGTTCTGGTTGTAATTAAATAATCTTAGGAACAAAGCCTCAGGTCTGTTGACCATGAGAAAGAGATTCAATTAAACTAAGATAACATTTAGGTTTCAGTTTTGTTTAAACTCCAGATCCAGAAAAGCAGCGAAACCATGTGAAGTGATCCTGTGGCTGATCGGGACCTGAGGCAATGATCAACTATCCCCTACCTTAGCACAGACCAAGCTGCATAGACTGTGTCTTTGACTGTGACCCTAACTCCCTTGGTCACTCTAATTAATGATTTTTCCAATATGTAACCCATCCTTTAGAAGCCATCAGGAAGTCAGGTCTTTTAGAATTAGCTCACCTATGACTCCTAACATGTGCTACTTCCTCAAATAATAAACCCTACTTTCTCAGCTGCAAGCTCCTGTTTATGTCTTATTGGGCTTTGATGGGAACAGGCAAATAGGCCACTTTACTGGAATAACATAAATCACTCAAAAATAGAGTAGGAAGAAAATTTTCAATTCATTGCATGGGGTCAACATGTTCCTAAATTCAGAATCAAAGGAAATACAAGAAAAAAAATAATTAAGCAGGCATATGAAAAGAAACTGGTAATTTCGCTACAACAGCCTTATGAAAATACATTCTTAAATAATTTCAAAAGGGTTAGAAACTACAATCAGCAATATAAGGAATAATAATATTCCATGACCGAATAAAGTTTGTTCCAGGAATGGAAATTAATCCACAACTTGCTACTGCTACAATCTCAGTAAAATGGCTAAAATTAGACTGACAATCTAAATGTTAAGGAAGGTACAATCACTTTAGGAAATATTTATGCACTGTTTTGTAAATTTAAACATCACTTATATGATGCAGAGATTTTGTTAATATGTATTTAAACAAGATAAATGAGTATTGTGTTCACACAAAGACAAATATTAAAGTCTGTAAAATATTTATTTTAAATTACAATTTATTTAAAAAATCCAAATGTAAATAAGTGAATGGATGAACAAATTTTGGTATTTCTATACAACAGGGTAGTACTCAGCAAGAAAATGAATACTGTACTGATACTTGAAAGCACACAGATGAATCTAAAAACCATTGTTATGAGGGAATAAAAAAGGACATTAATGTGTAAACACAGTATATTTCCATTTATATGAAACTCTAGAAAAGACATATCAATAAATACATAGTTACAGAGAGTGTATCAAACACTGACGTGGGCCATGAGTGAAAGATCACTGGTTGTAAGGACCACCAGGCAGACACTTCTGGCCTGACAGAAATGTTCGCCACCACCTTGACCGTGGTGACTATCGCACAGCTGCACACAGTTGTTAAATGTAAAATTTGTGCATTTTATGTATATTTTATTTCAGAGAAGTTTATTTTTAAAAAATAACACCTTTTTAAAAATTCATTTTACAGTGTGATTTTTTTATTTACGTTTTTTTAAATCCATCTATGCATTATCTTTATATGTTTTGTTTAGGACAAATTCGATTGTAATTGCCATGTAATATGAAAAATAAAAACATTTATTGAAGAAGATACAGGAAACATTGTACATAGGACAATGATGCCTCAGTCCCCTTCAAAGAAGGCACCTTTGGACATCCCATAGTTCTCCCAGTATCTCTTCCACTGTTCAAAACACTCTGCAAAATCCTTTGTTGGAATCACCATCAACTGCCCCTTCACATTTTCATGAATCTCATCAATGGTCTGAAATCTCTTCCTTTTCAAAGGTGGTTTTAGTTTTGGGAAAAGCCAGAAGTCACAAGGCACCAAATCTGGGCTATAAGGGGATTGAGTCACCTGGGTGAATTTATGTTTCACCAAAACACTCTGCATGAGATGTGGTGTATGAGATGTGATGCATGACTGGGTACATTGTCATGATGAAGCTGCCAATTGCCAGTTGCCCACAGCTGTGGCCTTCTGAATCATCTGAATAACTTCTGTGAGGATTTTCAAGCTTAACACAAAATTTTGATGCAGATTTGTTGCTCTACTTATTCAATCATTTTGAATGTGACAGGCACACAGTACACATGCTCACTCAGCAGTGTCTACTTTCTCCACTGACTAGTACAGTGAAGTCCTCATTGTTCAGAATGTGCATTTCAAATGTGCATTTTGGCTACCAGGTTACATCAATGTTGTATGAGCAGTTCTAATTATTTAATATTGGCTGGACTTTTTCCTCATAGGCCTTCATATATGTGGGTCCCCAGATGAGCTCCCTGTTTGTTTCATTGCCCATATAACTTGTTTTCACACTTATAACATTGTTGTTTTAAATTAAAATGTACTAATATCTATATAACAAATATCCACTTTATTTTATTTTTTAAAGTTAGCTTCTTGAAAAACTATAATAATTCTCTATATATTTTAGAGAAAGCTTACTTAATTCTAAAATAATACAACTAAAATTTTATTGGTATTGGGTAATAATTAGAGATTAATTATAAAAGTTAATTTGTAAAAATATTTTATCTTGTCTCATAATAACTCTGAAATTATTGAGATAACTTTTTTGCCTCTCATTATATTTTAATACATTTCCCACTGAAATCTTATATAAGCTTTATTAAGATCTTTCCTAAATGCCTTGTGTGTTTATTTGAAAAAAAACTCATTTTTTTTCTGTACTATCTAGTCTTTTTGTACAAAAATGATTTATCCACATAAATCTTTTTCAATAATCTTCTTCAATTTGGAAAAAAATGTGAGATCTATTTGTATTAAAACATGCATTTGTTTTCTATTTCTGATATACAAAAGACCACAAACTTATTGGCATAAAATAAAATAAATTGATTAACTTATAGTTCTATTTGTTCAAAGTCCATCACAGTTTTACTGGACTAAATGAAATCAAGGGCTGCGTGCCTGCACACCTTCTGCAAACATCATTTCCTTGCCATTTCCAGGTTCTGGGAGCTTCCTGTGTTCCGTGACTCATGATGTTGCTTTGTCTTCAAAGACATCACATAGTATCTTCTCTCCTCTGATCTTTGTTTTCTTCTTTAGATCATCTAGCTCTTCTTCTCTGAATCAGATCACTGTATCTGATTAAATTGGGCATATACATATAATCCAGGATAATCTCCCCATTTCAATAACATTAACGTAATTTCACCTGCAAATTTTCTTTCACCATGTACAGTAGCAATTCACAGGTTCCAGTGATTAGGACTTGGACAGCTTTATAGGGGCATTATTCATTCTACCACATATAATTCTACTTCTCAGGAAGAACTCAATTGTTATAAATAGGAAGTAGAAAATACTAGGCAGTGATACAGCAACTAACGATCGCTTTAATTGGATATAATTCTAAATCAGTGTTTGTTAACATACTCTCTCCCCACTCCCATGACCAGACCTGAGTTTTAGTAAATCCATGTGGAGCATAAATAAGGTGTTTTGTGAGACATGAAAATGGTTACTTATCTGTCTGATTCAAAATACCATTTTGAGTTTATGTGTTTTGTAACCATATAGAAGAGTTTTGTATCTAATTTTTTTAAAGCCAATACTTGGAAACCTCAGTACTGTGATTAACATGTCTCAAATGTGGCAACCATTTTGACGTATTTTAGTGCTGTGGCACTGCAGGTGGGAAACGTGTCATCCTTTCTTATGCAGGCCTGTGTTTGCATCCTCTCTGTGCTTCAGGGGTTAGAAACAATATGTCATAAAACATTTAAACTGCACTTCAGAAAGCTTTAACTACTAACTTTTAATTTTATAGTCTATGTTTGTGCAAATCATATAATATCTCTGCTTTTCAATTTTCTCTCTGTGAAATTAAAATAATGGCACCATTATGCTTACCTCCTAGCATATTTAAGAGAATTGATGCATTTTGATAGTACACAAATTACAAAGTGCTCTACAAATGCAAATGGCTACTGCTATAAAAATTGGATTTTAGGCACATTTAAAATGCTGAGGAAAAATGCATATTAGTAAAAATGTTCTGAAGAGGTTTTGATATTTTCATCTTTGACCCCATAATTACACACATAAAAATTTATTTTGTAGATATCACACAATCAAGTTAAAAGATTTATTTTAAAAATATGCTTATCAGAATAAAAAAGTTAATCATGTAAAAAAATAAATCATGGCACCTTTATACGATAAAAAATAATGCAGTTTTTAAAAAAATCACAATTACTGTAACTATTACCATGGTGTCTATAATCATATAATAAAGTCAGATGAGGCTGCTACTATCAAATCCTAACTTTGTTGCACATGTATACACACAGACAAATATAATACATAGACCACTTTGAACTTGAATATTCTTCTGCCTAAGTATGTTAGATTTTGATGATTTTTAAGTTTGCTTTACTTTTTTAGCATTTGTAGTTTTAAAATGCATCTGTGTTCAAAAAATATTTAGACTTTAAATGTAGAGGGAAATTTTTATGTTATTTAAAAAGTAATTTCTATACAACCTCTTCAAAAATAGTTGGAAAATTCACTAAACAATGGATTACTTACTATAGCCTTCAACAATCAAAAAACTTTAGCACATTATGGGGAAAAAGGAAATATGACTTGCAGAATTTTCACACTATAGTATTCCAATGTCCAGTTTTTGACAAAATCATCACAAAATATTAAAAAAAACAAAAACAAAAAGCCTGGCCATTTAAAGAAACAAAATATTCAGAAACTGTTCCAAGAAAGCTCAAGTATCAGCCTTACCAGAAAAAATTTTGGGCCAACTATTTTAAATAGGCTTAAAGAGTTAAAAGTATATACTAACAAAGAACTACAGAAAATCAGGAAAATAAAATGAGAACAAAAGGAGAATATCAATAAACTGGTAAGAGTAATACAAAGAAGCAAATAAAAATATGGACTGAAAATTACAAAATCAAAATAAAAATTTCACTAGAGGACTTCAAAATCATATTTAATTTATTTACTTATTTATTTTTAGATAGAGAAGAAGAGAGGGAGAAAGAGAGGACAAGAAACATCAATGTGTGGTTGCCTCTTGTGCGCCCCCAACTAGGGCCTGGCCTGCAACCCAGGCATGTACCTTGACTGGGAATCGAACCAGTAACCTTTTGGTTCCCAGGCCTGTGATCAATCCATTGAGCCATACCAGCCAGGGTTCAAGTGCACCTTTAAACAGGCAGAAGACTAAGAAGAGAGATAAAAACATTCTGAGGAGCAGAGAGAAAAGAGAAAAAAAACAAAAACAGAAGATAAGAGGTATATAGCAGATCATCAAATCAATTACTATAAGTATTACAAAGTCCCACAAGGAGAATAGAAGAAAGATAAAGTGGATAAAAATATTTGAGAAATAATAGACTAAACTTTGTAGATATGAGGAAAAGATACAAATTTACAAATTCAAAAAGATCAGTAACACCAAGTAGGATAAACTAAAAGAGATACCCAGTAAGACACATAATAAACTGTCAAAAATCAAAGACAAATGAATTATCTTCAAAGCATTAAGAAATAAGTTACTTATCTCATACATAGGATCTTCAATAAGATTATCAGCAGATACCTCATATCAGACAGCAATAGGATGACATACTTGAAAAGTTGAAAGATGATAATATGTTGATCAAGAATTCACTATCTACCATAATTCTCCTTAAAAAATGAGAATTAATTAATACATTAACAGTTAAATGAAAGCTTTCAGAGTTCAATACCTTTAGCTCTGTCCCATTAGATACACTAAAAGAAATTAGTTAAGTTGAAGTGAAAGAATCCTACACAGTAACTTCAGGCCATGTAAGAAATAGAAACCTCTTATAAAGGAAACAACAAAGGCAAATATAAAAGTCTGCATTATTGTATTTTTGGTTCATAATTTCATTTTTTATTTCCTACAGAATTTAAACAGCAGTGTTATTAGGCTCTTAACATATGAAGATATAATTTGTGACAACATATATGAGAGGATGAGTCTATAGGTGTAGCATTTTTGTATATTATTGAGGTTTAATTCTTATCAACTTGAACTAGACTGTTATAAATTTAGGATATTAAATATAATGTCCATGGTAACCAGAAACAAAATACCTAAGAGTCATAGAAACAAAGAAGTAAAAATAGTTTATTAAAAAAAGAAAAATCAACTAAATGCATAGAAGACAATAGAAAAGAAAATCACAAGCAAAAATAAATAATTAATAGAGAAAATGTAAATGAATTCAACTTTCCAATCAAAATTCAGAGATTTGCAGAGTTGATTAACAACAAACAAGTAACATAATCTAACTCTACAATGTCAGAGACTCCCTTTAGATTCTAAACCATACTAACTTTAAAAATGAAAGAATTAAAAAAGTATTCCATGCAAATAGCAACCAAAAGAAATCTGTGTTGACTATACTATTATCAGAACAAATAGACTTTATGTCAATACTGTTATAGGAAAAAATATGGACAATACAGTTAAATAAATTATGAAGACACATTAATTATGAACATATATACAAAAATAGATTATATATATACATATGTATGTATATGTCTATGTACATAAACACTGACAGAATGAAAAGGTCAAATAGACCTAGTTCTATACTAATAGTTGGAAACTTTAATGCACCACTTTTAATGATACATAGAAAGTCTAAGTCAAAGATCTATAAGAAAATAAAGGAGTGTAAAATACCATAAAGCAACTGGGCTTAACAGACATACATAAACACTAGACCCAGTAGTAGAATACACATTCTGCTCAAGTGAACCAAGGTCATTACCATGATAAATAACATGTGAGCCACAAATCAATCTCAATGAATTTAAAAGGGTTAAAACTGTAACTAATTATCTAAATGAAATCATTTTAAAACAAAAAGAGAGCTGCCATGCCAGCACAACTGTTTTGCATGTCTTATGCTTAAAATTCTTGGAATGTTAAAACAGATTAAAATAAGCTTTGGACAGGTCTAGGGCAACATTGTTTCCCAATGAACTATTTGCAAAGATAACAAAAAAGCAATTATTATGACTACTGAACTGATTACTTCTGGACTGCAAATCAAAAACATTATTTAGAATTAATATCACTATGTTATATTACTTGCACCAAATAGAAATACTTCCCTTCTATTGATGTAATTATTCCCCTCCCTTTTCTCATAAATTCCTATTACTGATGTTTCTGAAAAAGAGCACTGTTTAGGCTTCCACGTGAATCAGTGTGCCAAAGTGAACTATTCTTACTGATCTCAAATAAGTGGTTTTTTTGTTCTCAATTTGAAAGGCCTTTTATTTTTAGATAACAAAATTATACAAGATATTTTTTCTGGTAACAATGGAATGAAACTAGAAATCAGTAACACAAGAGAATTAGTCACAAATACAATGAGAAAACATGAAGGGACTAGCCAAAGAACCTACATGTACACACTTAGACACAGACAACAATGTGGTGAGGGCCGGAGGGGGCTGGGCAGGGGCTAGGTGGAGGTGGGCAAAGGGCAGAGGCAATAGGGACATCTGTAATAGAAATAAAGAAAAAAGTTAAAAATATGTGCAAATTAAACAATGCACTCTTATTTTTAATATATTTAATTGATTATGCTGTTACGGTTGTACCATTCCCCCCACCTTTATTCCCTTCCACCTTGCACACCCCCTCCCACTCACATTCCCCCCCTTTAGTTCATGTCCCTGGGTCATACATATAAGTTCTTTGGCTTCTACATTTCCCATACTATTCTTAACCTCCCCCTGTCTATCTTCTACTTACCATCTATGCTACTTATTCCCTGTACCTTTTCCCACTGTCTTCCTCCCACTCCCCAGCTGATACCCTCCTCATGATCTCCATTTCTGAGATTCTGTTCCTAAACAACACAATTTTAAATAAACAGTGTGTCAAATAAGAAATCATAAGGAAATTAAAAAATACATAGTGAAAAATTCAAATGAAACAACTTATTATAACTTATGAGATGCATTCAAGGTAGTGCTCAGAGGAAAATTTATAGCTATAAATGCCTTTATTAAAATTTTTTACAAATATAATTAGTAACCAAAATGTATACCTTGAGAATCTTTAAAATAAAGAGAAAGCTAAATTCAAATATAGCAAAACATTGAAGATTACAATAGATGTAAAGTAGATGAATCAGTGACAGAATCAGTGAAGTTCAAAGTTTTTTCATTTTTAAAAAATAGATTAATAGGTAAACAAAGAGACAAGTCACAAATCATCAATATCAGAACTAAAAATGGAGACATTGATATTAACCTTATAAAATAAGAATTACATAATAATAGTATGAACAGTAATATGCCAGGAAATTAGATATTGACAAATTCTTAGAAACACACATATTATTAAAACTAGCTTAAAAGTAGAAAATTTCAATAAACCTATTACAAGTATGGAGTTTGCTTCAGTAATTGAAAAATTCCCAGAAATCTCCAAGACCGAATGCTTTCTTTGGTGAATTTTTACTAAACATAAATAAGAATTAGCAATTCTTCTCAAACTAACACTTTCTAACTTATTCTATAACAACATTATAAAGCCAGATAGAGACATTACAAAAAATAAAATCATAAATCTATATTCCTTATGAATTTAAATTACATACTCAAAAATATTAGTGAACCAAATTAAATGTCACATTAAAAAGATTATACACCATGAACAAATAAGATTTTTATCAGGAATGCTAGTGTGGTTTAACATAAGAAACTTGAAGTGGTGCATCACATTAATAGAATATCCTAAAGAAACATTATTGTCTCAGAAAAGGCATTTGACAAAATTGCATAACCTTTCATGATAAAAAACACTTTAGAAAACTAAGAATAGAAGGGGGTTTTCTAACATGATAAAGACACTTATGAAAAACCTGAAACTGATACAATTTTCAAAGCTCACCATTGAGTGAAACTATGTTTTTCCCCAAGATCATGTTTAAGACAAAGATGACCAGATTCTTCACTGTTATTGAATATTATTCAATGTTATTCACCATTATAGAATATTATTCAAGAAATTCTAGTAAGTGCAACTAAACAAGAAAATAAGTTAAAGATATCCACAGTGGGAAAAAGAATTAAAATGATCTTTATTCATAGATAACCTATTTTTATACATAGAAAATACTCAAGAATCCACAGGAAACCTACTAGATCTAATAAGGAACACAAAAAGGTAGGATGCAAAATCTACATACAAAAATGAGTTGTGTGTTTATATATCTGCGATGAAAATTTATAGTAAAATCTGAAAAAAATAGAATACATAAGAATAACTTTAGCTGAGTGTGGGAAGATTTGTACAATAAAAAACTATAAAACATTGATGAAGGATATTATAGAACTAAATAAATGGAAAGACATACCATGTTTATGGATTTGAAAATTCATTATTGTTGAAATGTCAATATTTCCTAAAATGATCTAAAAAGAATTAATGCATGTCTGGTGAAACTCCCAAAGCCCTTTTTTTTTTTCAAAAATAGAAATGCTAGTTCTCAAATTCATGTAGAATTGCAAGGGGCCACTAATATCTAAAACAATCTAAAAAAATAAGTCTGACTCATGCATTCCTATTTCAAAAGTTATTACAATGATATAGTCACGAAAACAGTGTGGTAGTGGTAGAAGGATACACATGTAGACTAATGAACCAGCATTGAGAATCCAGACATAAACTCATATAATCATAGTCAATTTTCAGTAAAGATATTAAACCCACTTAGTGGAAAAAGAATAAGAAAAGAATAAGAATTCTTAGTGGAATAAGAATAAGAGTGGGCTCTTCAACAAATGTGTTGGTACAACAAGATTTTTATATGTAAAATTGTGAGTTTTAACCCTACTGAATTCCACATACAAAATGCATCAAATGACCTAAATACACAAACTAAAACCATAAAACTCTCAAAGACACACAAGGGTAGGTTTTTTGTTTTGGGTTTTTTTTTTTTTTTTAGATTTTACTTATTTTTAGACAGAGGGGAAAGGAAAAATAAAGAGAAGGAAAGAAATATCAATGTGTGGTTGCTTCTTGTATGCCCTCCACTGGGAGCCTGGCCTGCATCCCAGGCATGTGCCCTTACTGGAAATTGAACTGGCAACCCTTTGGTTCACAGGCCAGTGCTCAATCCACTGAGCTACACCAGCCAGGGCTCAAGGGTAGATCTTTATGATTTTAGATTTGGTACTGTATTTTCAATATGACCTCAAAAGCATAAATATCGAAAAGAACAATTTGAGTGGGTTGACATAACATTACCCGATTTACAAAAAATTATGTGTAGCTAAAATAGATTTTCACATGTTGCATGGCAAACTCAAGTCCAAGTATAAAAATAGGAAAATAGCTGACCTATATTTGGTTATTGAAAAGATTAATTTGGGCTGATGCCTGCCTCAGCAATTTGGTACTCCCAAGGAATTTACATTATTAATGTTTTCAATGTGTTTGATACTCCAGGAAGGCTTTTACAAATTAAGCAGAAGCCTAATTTTACTTTTGCTTTTGGTGTGTAAAGTTTTCTAATAAGGTAATTAAGAGTACAGACTGGAATCAATCCTTTTAAAGCTTCCTGTTCTTGCCAGGTATTGATTGTGTGATCAGGTATTGTGTGTTAAGTCAATTACGGAAACACTGGGCCTCAGTGTCCTTGGAGATGACACCCCACTCTTAACAGGTTTTCTATGAGAGGTAAGAATGTACAACTGTCTTGCTTAGTTACTGGCACCAAATGAGAATGAGACTCAGCTCTCTTCAGAATCTCCATGTCTGTGTTCAAGATCAAGAAAACAAAAACTGCTTTAACTGCTGTGATGGTAAAGATGACACTCTACCTAAAAGCATATTACAAGGTCTTAAAGGATTTACAAACAGGAGCTCTCACTGTTCAGTGCTACCGTAGTTATGAAGTCTAATGAATGAATAAGTTGGGAGTGGCAAATATCCTTAGATTTTAATGTCTGGGGAAAAACACAAGACAGATAACACCTGAGCACATGCTGGTGCTTGCAACTTGATCTGATTTTTTTGTACATTTATTCTGAGCACACATGGTTGATTTTCAAGATCCATGTTATTGAATTTGTGCAGGGATCAGTAGAGCAAGAACTGCGTCCTGATTTTGCACCTTTTTTTCTTGATGGGCTCTTTCAGAGAGGCCTCAATCTTCAGCCACGGTTCTTCGCTTGTCGATTTTTCTTCGGCTCAACATTGCTCTTGCTTCCCATTTTCAGTAGTCATTGCCTAACTGCCAGTAACGATAGCTAAATCACTTTACTCAGTCACTTAGGCACATATGTAATTTCCTGCATCAATATGTGCTTCTCTCCTTCCGGATGCCAACTCCACAAGCTTCAGTCAGCCAAGAGCTGCACAGTTTCCTTTTGTTTGTCTCAATGAAAGTTACAAAGTCAGATCAAGTGCTGTTAAGGTTTCTTGGAAAGCTTAACTGTATATGGTAAAGGACATATTCTTTGTTGTTTAATTATCTGTTGATTTTGTGTTTCCTCCACCTTTCCATTTATGACTGAAAAGGCAGAAATACTGTACACAATCTAAAAAGTTAATTAACCTCTCTGTGCCTCAATGTCCTCATATGTAAAATGAGAATAACAATATTTACACCCATTTTAGGGTTTAAACGTTAAATCAGTTTACAGCATTTAAAAGGAAGCCTAGAATCTAGCAAGCGCTGTGGAAGTGCAAGCAATCACTCTTATGACCCACCTTAGTGTACTTCCTAAGACCCGTCTCTTCTACAATTGCAGCCGCCTTTCTCCATACCATGTTTTAAAAACCATTAGATACAAATAGAAAAGATCCTCTTTTCAATTACTTGTTTATTTGAGAATGGGCTCATCAACCCTGCTCAAATGAAGAAAGACGTTGAAGGCTATTCAGAAATCAATGTAAACGTCAACACATTGGATAAATGGCCAACCTGCCTGGTGATAAGCACAATGAGCAAATCGATGAAACCCATTAGAAGGTACTTAAGAATAATAAATTATAAAGAGTTAAATAATACCTCAGCAACAGTTTGGCTCTGAGACCTTTAATTGAAGTTTTTAGAATTGGAAAGGCACCTATAACAGATATTCCCTGTATAACTTAAGCCAAGGTATAATATATGGATCAGTGTTTAAAAGTCAAAACTTCTTTATATGAACGGAGCATTGTGGTCAGTTTGCATGTCAACTCCTGACTGAAAAGCCTGAGCATGCCGCAGGAATATTCTCCTCTCTGCCAGTGTGGTCTCCCTCTACCCCTCTTCCTGTTTATAGGTAAATGAGAAAACCTGGGGGCAGAAGACCTAAGCCATCATTACCTTTCATGTGGAAGAAACACAGAAAATTCTCCAGACTTAATGGTTGAAGAAAGTAAATATTTTACTTTAGAATATAATCTTACTCCTAGTTATTTTCCCATACCCACTATTATCAGTATGATTGCAGTGTAAGATTTACTGAATCTGGGGTCAGTGGAGGGCCACCTAAAACTTTAGCTAATTGAAAAGGACCTACATAGTCATTCATATTTAACTTGTTAAAACTTCCAGGTGAAGTTGCATTTCAACAAAGGCTAAGACTTGAGTCATAGATATGAATCTATAATGTTAGAAGATGAGGCATCATCAATCAGCAAGTCAAGGAGGAAAAGGGGCCGTAAAAGACCTGGCCCCTCTCCCTCAAATCATATATCTATTAGATAGTATTCAGGTAGATTTTTTTCTTCTCTCAATAAGTGTACAGTCACAGATGGTTTTAGATGAAAATATCAATCTTCACATAGTCTTCTGGAATTTTGTAACCAATTAAATCATCTTTTGGTGCCCCGGTACACACCCATTTACACATTTCTTAGCTAATGAGTTGCGTGGTGGTTTCAGTAATATTTCCTTCCATCTTCTCCTTCAATTGTTCAAAGCAATGTATTTTCCTGTTTAAAAGCCTGCAAGAAACTGCTGGAGCAGAGAGCGCATGGATATGTACTTCTCATCCTGTACAAAGGTTGGTGTCATGACAAGTGTGAGAAGAGTCGATTTGTTCGGTTCAGCAACTGGGTGTTCTCTTTGTGGTATTTCCAGATTTACTATGCTTTGGAAAGAAGTTAACATACTTCTGAAACAGGATCCTCTTTTCCATTCATTTAATTGTATAGGCTGACTTTTCTTTTTTAAAAAATATATTTTATTGATTATGCTATTACAGTTATTCTTTTTTTTTTGACAGTCATGAAATCTACACCATTCAAAGGCATCTATAAAAATGATCAGATTCTGCTTACTGATACAAATGTAATATTTATGATCCACAGAAAGTAGGTGTGTGATGGAGAAATTGTCCCTTAGGTTTTGTGGGTGTAAAGTGAGGATCCTGAAAAATTGTTACTGATATATCACTGGGAATGATGATGGGGGGCGGGGGTAGGGGTGGGGATGGGAGAGTAGAAGATATCTGGAAAAGACTAGGAAAAAAATACCCCTGTGTCAAGTTCTTAATTTAAGCTTTTGTTAACCTAAAGGTATTAATATATTTAGTCTTAAGTAATAATGTAATTTAATAAATGCTTACAACACACAGACGTAGGAAATTATTTCTTAGGAACAGCTTTTCTGCAAACAAATTATTCAGTATTACCTACTATTTTTGCCAAAGCTAGTGATATTTGATAATCTGTTTATAGGATTAATGATTCACTGTTGCCAGTTACAGAAACACTTTGTGACCAAAGAAAATTTTTTTACAACAACTGGAAATTTATAGACATTCATGTAGATTCGGGTTTACAGGTAAGTTTCATTTCATACGCTAACTCTCAGTAATGGGTAGTAGCTGCCTGAGTGTTGATCGAGAAGGATGCTGAGATCAAGAACAGCCACAAAAGAAATGAATGGAATGTATTCCGTGAGCAGGAGAGGGGTAATTTTATCATATGTCCTAGGTAATCTAGGTGATATGTTTTGGCACTGCACTGGCCATAAAAAGTAGCCACTAACCACTTGTGGCCATCATGTACATGAAACATGGCTACTCCAAATTGAGATGAGCTATATGAATAAAATATTCACTGGAGTTCAAAGACTTAGTACTGCAAACATATAAAATATTTCTTTATCAGTTTTCATATTGATCACAGGTTAAACTGCTTTTTAAAAATATGACACAAGATGAACTAAAACTACATAAATGGCTCATATTGTATTTCTCTTGGGCGGGGCTGGTCTAGAAAATCAATTCAAGTAGCAGTTTTGTTGATCATATAAAATCATGTAATGCTAATTCTCTTTCATCTTTATATGAACCTGCTCTATAACACAAGTATTTTTTTTTATGCAAAGGAGTTCTGAAGGCAGAGTATAAAAAGATACACTATTATTTACCACTTATCACTATAATCCCATTTGCAGGTGAGAAAACTGAGATTTAGTCTGCTTACAAAACTCACCAAAGTTGACAACCTGGTAAGCAGTGAACAAGTGATTTAAATCCTGGTAGTTTAACATAACTACCATCCTCTTCTTCCTGACAGGCCCATAAAATGTATAATGAATTCTGGACTATCATTGACTCTAGGGAATTCTTAATTAAACACCTCACAATGGCACAACTCAAATAAATCATGATTCTAATTTTATGGTATCTGATTTGTAAAGGACTTTAATATGTAAATAACTCCCCAAAGAACTATAAGAAATAAATTGTTTTGTTTTTGGTTTTGTTTTTCTATAAGCCAAAGTTTATTTACATAGTTACAGAAGTAGGAGTGAATGGTGGAAGAAGTGAGCCCGCCGGGCTTCATGGTGGGCTCAGGAAACACGCTAGAGAAGCAACAGAAGGTCTCTTGGAACTTAGAAGAAAGAAAGTAAAGGAATAGGACACAGAAAGAAGCATATGACTGGGGAAGGGGACAAGTGTCTTTTACTAAAGGAGGTAGGATGGGTGATCAGGCATCAGAATAAGCTAACTTTTAGCTTTTCTTTCACCCCCATTTTTTTCCTCATCTCTCTCTGTTTCTTTCTGGCACACACATACACACACACACACACACACACACACCCCTGACAGTAATTTAGTTTGGATATCCTTCTTCTTGTCCTTGCCTTGGGCTTATTATGACATGATAGACATGTGGAGAGGAACTCATGATTTAATCTTTTTAGATAATATTGTGCACATGTCAAAGTTACAGTGGTTTAAATTCTAAAATAAATTGTGTTACATTCCCTTCATTTGCTTTGACATATTATGTGGAAATCAACCAGTGGTAAGGTTTTCAAATAGAATATTTACTGCAGATTTATTCACTACAATAAAATATTGTCCAATATAAAATATATCTATCTCAACCTTTCTCTGACTCACATATTAATTTGAGATAGGGAAGGAAGGCCCCAATATCTTAATTTCTAGGTGCATCTCAATGATGGTCATGTAGACACAATGCTCACTGTTCCCCAGAAAGTGACCTAGATCATCACTGTAGAGAAGATCCTCTTCTGACCAAGATCAGACTCTCCCTCCAGAACATTCAAAGAGTTGGTGAGCTATCACTTCAGTAGAAATAAATGTTGTAGAGCTATGAAAGTTTAGGGATTTTATATTTGGGAAAGCCAACATTTTGTTCTTGCATTGGTATGGCTTGGTAAGGTGTTGTGGCTGCATTTGGGAGTTAGACTCTGAAGTTGTATATATTAGCACTCTAAAACATCTGGAAGTTATTAATCTTCCTCCCCTGAAAAAGTCCTATTCTAATCCATTCTCTTATCTCCTCCTTTTACATGTTTCACACTCTATTCTCTTTTTCTCAGTTTTTTTAACAGATCTATCCACATTCTTTGAATCCCCTGCTTTATTTAAAATCTCTAACTTTTCTTTTACCTTACTTTAGCTTATATAATTGTCATTTGGGTTAGACCAGGAATATTGTGAAACAGATAACAATGCTTGGTAAATCTACAATCTCAATAGATTGCACAAAACTAAATTACTTAAATCCTGTGTGTTCAAAATCATGAAGAAGGCTCTATTCCTTATTGATATCCATTTTCTTCAGTCTTTATTCCAAAAGACATTTTTGTTTATTTCTGAATTTACAGGTATTTGTGTATGACTACCTAAACTTCAGTGTTCTTAGTAACTATACTGTTTGAGATTTTTACTGTGAAAAAACGAATCTCACTCCCTAGGAAATATTTCTACATTTGTATCCAGTTTAACATTTAATGGAGTTTATCAATCTGGAGTTTACAGTTGTCCATGTTGTATACTTTGTAAAATGCAAGGAGAGAATCTTCCACACAAAAAAGAAAAGTTCCACATCTTTTCCACAATCTGAGTAATTACACCACCAATGATTCTTAATTTTATATTAAGTATTGCCTTCTATAGACTCCAATTTTAATCAGAAAAATAATTATTTATCAATTGGTATGATTTCACTGTTTTTTGAAGGACAAAATAAATATAAAATGAATGAAAGTACTGCTGCATAGCTGGGGAGGAAACAAATTAATCCAATTTGTGGATCAGAAAGGTTTGCTTTACCTCATATATTTGCCTTACTACATACCAGATACATGGTTGTCAAATTCACCTTTACCCACCAGGGCCAGTATTTTTAAAGATTGTTATAGAATATTAATTTATAATTAATTGAGAAAATCACATCACTTTATATATATTGTAGTAATTTCTGGTCATCAGGAGCTTCTGTTCCCATTAGATGAACTGATTTATGCCTAAACTGTAGTTAACAGCATCTGCTATTTTTGCTTTTACCTGTTTTATCCTCAAAATACTATTATCTTATATTTACCTCTTCAATAAATGTAAAACAGTTCCTGCCCATTGCCTACAATCCTGTTGCCTTTTGCCCTAGCACCTAAAGAACTATGTCTTTCTTTAATCTGTGCTGGAGCTGAGAGAGCAGAAGGACAGGGAGGCAATAGCTATGTAATAGACTCCACTTCAAAAGAGCCCTGATCATAAAGTAAGGTGAGAGCAGTGCTGGTTAACACACTGTTCTTGCGTAAAATTAGCTTAAAATTAAGTAATTTACTCTGCAATTACTATGATACCAGATGGCCTCTAAAACTGGGGACACTCTTAACATGAATGAATGCAATTTAGATTTCAGTCCACTCAAAAAGACTTTAATGAGTTCATACAAATTAGATACTCTAATGGGAACCAGGTCTTCAAAAATTTTAAAAAATCTAATGCCTTCCCTCAAGGACTTTATCACCTAGTCCATGGCCTGAATGTGCCAAATATTGGATATATTTTCCAACACTTTAGATGAATAAAAATGCATTTTCTGAATTTTATGAATAGCATACAGTGACACAAGTATTAAGAGGTTATTATAAAATACATGAAAGCTTAGTAAAAGAAGTTGGGCTGAGCCTCCCCCTACCCCATGTTTTTAATGCAGTTAATTAATCTCTAACCTAAACATTCCTCCTTGTCTCCAATTCCTTACAAGTTCTATAAACAGAACTATACTGACCAGTCTACCACAGGTCAATTAACTTGACAAACTTATTTATGACCCATCAAGCAGCCAGTCAGTCTCATTGAAAATAAAATACAAAGTGTCTATTTCAATAAATTGACCTTTTTTCCATTGAGCTGGGTTTTCTATACAGTTTATGAAGACACCTGTCCCTCTTTCAGAAAATGGATGATAATAAAGGAACCTCAGACTCACCCAATGAGTTCACATTCTCTGTGAAATACCCACAGAAATCAAATTTGGATTAAATTAATTTGTCATGTGCTGGGTAAGTTATAAAGGGATGATCTGAGTTTGCAAACTGGCTTTAACTTCCTGGTTGGGGGACACTACAATGAAGAGAAAGGAATCAGAGGAGAGAGTACACTGATTTACCACATCTCTGTTACTTCCCACAGATCAAATTGTGTTCAGTGTAACCCATGCAGAAAGAAAATTCACCATGCATAGGACCAGAGAAACTACAGTATCTCTGAAACAATTTGTTGTAGTGGGGTTTGGGGTGTATCAACATCCAGGGTGTCAGTGTCTTCTTATGTTGCTGAAACAACATACTATAAACTTGGTGGCTTAAAAGAAGGCATTTATTGCTTACAGTTTTAGATACTGAGAAGTCCAAGATCAAGGCGCTGGCAGGCTTTGATCTTGATTAAGGTTTTCCTCCTTGCTTTCAAATAGGTACTTTTTCATGGTATCGTCACATAAGGAGAGAGAGAGAGAGAGAGAGAGAGAGAGAGAGAGAGGGAATAAGAGTGAATGAGAGTGAAGTTTTTCTCTTTCTCTTCTTATAAAGGCACAAATCCCATCATAGGGGTCTCACTCTCCTGACTTCATCTAAATCTAATACTTCTCAAAGTCTTTTCCTCTAGATACTCACACTGGGGATTAAAGCCTTAACAATATAATTTTGGGTGACACAATCATTTAGTCTATAATACAAGGGTCTCCCTAAAACAACATGAGGACATGCTTATAGTGCTATACCACAGTTACACACGGAAAATATCTTTGCTGAGATTTAAAGAAAATCGGAATGATATTATAATGAAAATTTAAGAATTTATGCCTATCGACCCCCTTATCCATTTTAAGGTTGAGAATATAAAATGGTTGAGAGTCAAAAATTTGGAGTGGGCTTAACTGCCTTTTTCACATGAAACTTAGGGAAAGAGAGCTTTAAACCATTATTATGTATAGAGTTGTATTTGACCATCTCAAGGAGCCTACAGCATTATTAAGTGATGTTTTCTGAAGACTGGGCAAAAACACCAAATGGGGGGTAGGTGGAGGAGAGTTGATTTAAATGTCTACAAAATCCACAGAGAAAGCTCTAAAGCTAGATTACTAAAATCAGTTCATTTAAAAGTCTTTGATGGAAGAATATCTTTTCCCCTTTGAAGAGGTCACAGCCATCATTAGCAGATGTGGAGGAAGAAACAGAAATACTAAGTGAGGAAAATAAGAAGCTAATCACTTAACCCTTTAAACTAAAGCTTCCTTTTAGCCTTTGACTTTAACTTGGGTACTGGGGCAGTTTCAACTCTAAATCACAGTACCATTTAGGATTATTCTGAGAAGATGTTTTATTTGTTTAAGACCATGATTGGTAACTTCAAGTGACTATGAAACTTTTATTGCCTAAGAATAAGTGGAAAGCATGGCATCAGAGTAGGAAAAACTCTTCCTCTTGTGTTTCTCCTTTACCTTCACATTACTGCCATACTCAAAACACTTCTGGTACTGGGTATTTGAGTTTTCCTGCACCAAACATTTCTGTCATACCAGCTTGGTGTCCCACAATTTAACTCAATTCTGACACTATCTACCTGGAGATAGATAGTGTCAGGTTAAGGTCTCAATCTCATAACCCCACCCCCACATTTGCAGATGCCAATTGCAGGTCTAAGTTATTACCTCTGCTCCTCAACAATTGGCTATAAATTGGAAGTTTTTACAACCCTTTCCTTGGTGTTATTAATTTGCTAGAGTAGCTCAGAGAAATGACATGGAATGATATAATAAAGGATACAGGTGAATATCTGGATGCATTGGGCAGGGCATATTATGAGAAGGGTTACCAACGCCCTCTCTCAGTGAGCCACACACCCAGCACCTCCATGTGTTTGCCAGTCCGGAAGCTCTATGAACCCTATAGTGTTGTGGGCTTTATGAACGCTTCAGCATGTAAACATGATCAATCATTAACTCCATTTCTAACCCCTTTCTCCTTTTCTGAGGAAAAAGGGTGAGGCTGAAAGTTCCACTCCTTGGCTTGGTCTTTCTGGTGACCAGATCCCATGCAGGAACACACCAAAAATCACCTCAGCACAAAAGACATTCCTACCACCCAGGAAATTTCAAGGGATTTCAGAGCTCCATGTCAGAAACTAGAATTAAAGACCACAGAGTAAAACACACTCCTATTGCTGTTGTCCCTTAGAAAATTACCAGGTGTCAGGAGCTTTGTGCTAGGAACACAGGGCAGAGACTAATATATCTGTTATGTCACAGCCTTTCACCAAGTTTTCCCCTAGGGAATGAGAACAATCAAGTGCTACTGACTGAATTCAAATGAAGAAAAGCAAATCATAATATATTCTTTAATAATTATATCTCATGAGAGGAACTGTTTAAATGCAATGCCTACAGAGTTGTTATTGCATGATCAAGCCTAAAGTAAGCTGACAACAGCATATCACACCAAGTGCAGTTAATTTATTGGATTCTCACTTCTTCACAGGTTCAGATGACAAGCCATTTTATTTTTCCAGTAACTGCTTGGAAATTCTATATAAACACACTTTCCAATGATCCCTTTATAATTTGTGACTAGATTCCATATACCACCAGTCACTTCAGTTAATTCATACTATCTCATTTGAGTTTCAAAATCTATTTCTGTTCATTTACAAATTTTACTTAAAGTGCTTTCCCTTTCTTCCCTTACTGTGAGCTAGACCTATATGTGGCTTTAGCAATTTGGAGTCTTAAGGTGGGTTTGGAGTGGACTAGAAAAAGCTCTTTTTTCTCTTTTCTTGCCTATTCTCTCTCACACACATCCCCTCTGCTGTTAGGCAAGGGGAAAGGGAGAGTAAAACAGAGGTCTAAATGAGCACATTTCTTCTCCTGACAAGAAAAAAAAAAAACTGCCTGAAAATGTTCTGTGTTTGGCAGAGTTCTTGTGAGCTGTTTCAAGGGTACTATGGCTCCAGGTTTCTGACCTTGAAGATCCATTTTGTCATCATCTTAATTCTGTTGTTCTTTGCCCTTGCCTTAAAAATAAATCTAAACTACAACACAGTAACTTATATCAGCTTCATTCCCAGCAGAGAACAGACGGAGTTTTTCTCAAAAGGAGTAATGAAAAGTTTAATCAATAAATTATTTACATAGTTGTGCATTAGATTCACTGAGCTGAAAAAGGATGGTGATGTGTGCAAGGATTAGAATTAGCTAAATACTTTTATCAGTCCTTAAGAGCAAAATAAAGAAACAGTTACCGAATTTCAGTGTGAGCTGGAGTGTGCAGATGGACTTGTCTGACGGCTATGGCTCTAGTTACTGGGGAAAGATGCCTCAGTAGGAGCTATGGCTTAGGTAAAGGAACAACCACTGCCAAAGTAGGTGCTGGAAAATAACCCTTTTTTCTCTCCTCCCACCTTCCCATGCCCTATAGATATCTCTCATGAGAAGAATCCTCCTGGACACCAGAAGGCAAGGCTGCTCATGTGATGCACTATGTCATCTTCCAGAGAAGAGAAAAGTAAAAAAGTATACCTAGAGAAGTAAACACAAAATATACCCTTCATCCTTATTTCTCCTTGACTCTTTTATTCAATGAGTAGTTAAAGGGTGGTGGCACTAGTTCAGCTGTTCCAATATTGTCATAATGACTCTGGGAAAAATCCCTGTTTAAGCTTCATGAAAGAGCAATTGCACCCCCCTGCCCCCAGTGTCCTGTCTCTTAACTCCTCCAAATCTCTAAAATAGAGTCTGAAAAATGATACAAAAGACCAAGGAATACAAGAGCTGGTTCTTTTAAAAGATAACCAAGACTGAAAAATCTTTAACCAGACTCACCAAGAAAAAGAGAAAAGACCCAAATCAATAAAATCAGAAGTGAAAGAGAAGAAATAAGAATTAACACCAAAGAAATACAAAAGATTGTAAGAAAGTATTGTGAACAATTATATGCCAACAAACTGAGCAACCTGGATGAAATAGATAAATTCCTAGAATCAGAGAATCTGAATAGACAGATTATACCTTAATGACATTGAAGCAGTAATCAAAAAACTCCCAACAAACAAAAGCCCTGCACCAGATGGCTTCACAGGAGAATTTTACCAAACATTCTGAGAACTGACACTGTTACAGGAAAATGACTCAGACAGTGTTGGAGTTTGTGAAGTGAACTTTTATTCACACATGCAGACCCAGAGGAGACAGTCTCTAAATTCTGGGCACCAAGCTCTGGCTGGGGCTAGCTTATATTCCTGTTACAAAGGCAAAAGGAGGAGGAGGAGGAACGCAGTTGCTGAAAGCAAGCATACAGAAGCAGAAAGCGAGGGTTAGCGTACAACCTTGAGATAACTGCTTATCTGGGAAAGGCTGCTGTCAGGGAATGGCTGCTGGTCAGCTCCTACCTAAGAATGGCTACTGCTCAGCTATGTCCTGTCACAACACCTCTCCTTCTAAAACTATTTCATAAAATTCAAGAGGAAGGAATCCTCCCAAACTCATTTTACAAAGCCAGCATTACCCTAATTTCAAAACCAGATACAGACACTATGAAGAAAAAAATCATAGGCCAATATCACTGATGAACTTAAATGCTAAAATCCACAACAAAAAAAAATAGCAAACCAAACACAGCAATACATCAAAAAGATCATACACCATGGTAAGTAGGGTTTATTCTGGGAAAACAAGGATGGTGCAACATTAGCAAATCAATAAAGGTGATTCACCACATAAAAAAAAAATGAAGGCTAAAAACCACATCATCATATCAATAGAAGCAGAAAAAGCTTTTGATAAAATCCAGACCTCATTTATGATAAAAACTCTCAGCAAAGTGGGATTAGAGGAAACACACCTAAACATAATAAAGGCCAAATATGAGAAACCCACTGCCAACATCATACTCAATGGGCAAAAACTGTAAGCATTCTCCTTAAGATCAGGAACAAGACAGGGATATCCACTTTTACCTCTCTTATTCAACACAGTACTGGAAGTACTAGATACAGCAATCAGACAGTAAGAAGAAATAAAAGGCATCCAAATTGGAAAGGAAGAAATAAAACTGTCATTATTTGCAAATGACATGATACTGTACAGACAGTATCCCAAAGATTCCACCAAGAAACTACTAGAACTATTACATGAATTCAGCAAAGTAACAGGAAACAAAATTAATATCCAGAAATCCATTGTAATTTTATATGTCAATAACAAACTAACAGAAAGGGAGATTAAGAAAACAATCTGATTTTAAATTGCTTCAAAAGAATAAAATACCTAGGAATAAACCTAGCCAAGGATGTAAAAGACCTGTACTCAGAAAACTATAAGACACAGAAAAAAGAAATTGAACAAGATACAAATAAGTGGAAGTTCATGCTATGTTCATGGATAGGAAGAAGTAACACCATTAAAATGTCCATACTACCCAAAGCAACATTCAACATTATTCCTATCAAGATTCCAATGGTGTATTTCACAGAACTAGAACAAATATTTCAAAAAATTGTATGGAACCATACAAGGCCCTGCAGAGCAACAGTGCTCCTGAGAAAGAAGAATGAAGTTGGAGGGATCATGCTACCTAATATCAAACTATACTACAAGGCTATAGTAATCAAAGCAGTATGATACTGGCACAAAAACAGACACATAGATGAACAGAATAGGGAGCCTAGAAAAAAAAAAAAACACAACTGTATAGTCAATTAATATTCAACAGAGGAAGCAAGCATATTCAATGGGATAAATCTAGTTTATTCAATAAATGGTCTTGGGAAAATTGGAAAGATAGGTGCATAAAAATGAAATTAGACCACCTTGCACCACACACAAGAATAAATTCAAACTGGATCATAGATTTAAGCAGCAAAAATCTTGGATATTCCTCATAGAAATTTTTTATCAGATGTATCTCCCCAGGCAAGGGAAACAAAAGAAAAAATAAACAAATGGTATTACATCAAACTAAAAAGATTTGTACAGCAAAGGAAATCATCAACAAAATAAAAAGACAACCCACAGAATGAGGGAACATATTTGCCGATAAATCTGGTAAGGGGTTAATATCTGAAATTTATAAAGCACTCACAAAACTCAACACCAAAAAACACAAGCAACCCACTTTAAAAATGGGTAATGGACCCAAATAGACTCTTCTCTAAATAGAATGTACAGATGGCCAATAAACATATGAAAGATGTTCAATGTCACTAATCATCAGAGAAATGCAAATCAAAACCACAATGAGACATCACCTCACACCAATCAGAATGGCTGTCATCAATAAATCAAAAAAACAAGTGCTGGTGAGGATGTGGAGAAAGAGGAAGCCATTTGCACTATTGATGGGAATGCAGAGTGGTGCAGTCACTGTGGAAAGCAGTGTGGTGATACCTCAAAAAATTAAAAATGGAGCTGCTTTTTCACCCAGCAATCCCACTTCTGAAAATATAGCTGAAGGAACCCAAAACACTAATTCATAAAAACATAAGCACCCGTATGTTCATTGCAATGTTATTTACAATCACCAAAGTATAGAAGCAGCCCAAGTGTCCATCAGTACATGAGTGGATGAAAAACCAATGGGGCATTTACATAATGGAATTTTAATCAGCTGCAAAAAAGAAGAAAATTTTACCTTTTTTGACGGTATGGATGGACCTGGAGAACATTATGCTAAGTGAAATAAGCCAGTCAGAGAGAAAAAAATTCCACGACTTAACTCATATGTGGAATCTAATGAACAAACTGAACTAATAAGCAAAACAAAGACAGACTCATTGATGGAGAATAGATGACAGCTAGTGGTTGTGGGGAGGTTAGGGAGTGGAGGAACTGAACAAAAGGAAAACGGACTCATGGACCTGGGTAACAGTGTGGTGATTGCTGAGGTGAAAGGGCATAGGGAGCATAAGGGAACTAAATGGTAATTGAAAAAATATAATAAAGATTTTTAAAATTTCAAAAGATGACATTTAAAATACAGAAAATAAATTGCATTAATCAGTTTAATTAATTAAAATAAATTTAATTTATATTGATAAAATACATTTTATTAATTAAATATTAATATTTAAAAATCAATACAATAAAATAAGCTTGATGTTACATGAATCAAATTATGCATGATATTTTCATCATGTAATATTGTATGTAATATTCTGTTTATTCTATAATGATAGATGCATAAATAGGTACATTGACACATCCATAGAAAGAATTAAAAATACATCACAGTATGTTCAATATGTTAAATTATTTCAATTTTATTAAAAAATGGAAAACCTAAGCTGCCGAATTTTAGGTACATATTTATTTTTCTCAAGGCATATTATAAAATATATTTCTAAGATAAAGAGATTGCAGAATTTATTGAATGTGTTTTAATTTTGTGTAGAATTGGTAAACTCCTCATGTAGTAGGTAGAGGAATAGTCTGCCAAAGATATCCATGTCCTAATTCATGAAACATGTGATTATATCTTCTTATATGGCAAAAAGATAATCAAAGTAGCATATGACTTTAATGCTAAGCAATTGACATTAAAATAGAAGGATTATTTAGGATGTTTTAGATAAGCTCAATGTAATGAAAGGATGGTTAATGTCAGAAAAAAGAGGCAGAAGAGAAACTCAGAGAAATGTCAGTGTGAGAAGAACTTGGGCCAATGCTGCTGGCTTTGCAGATAGGGGTTTGTCTGATATTTTCCTGATAGCCTGAATGAATAATGAGCTTCTGGAAAGGAGGCTTTGGAAATACAGTGCCATTTTCATTACATTATACCAAGGATGGATACTATTGCCATCGCTACATGATTGATTTTTTTATGTTAACCTTGATCACCTGGTAGCCAGGTTGACGTAGCTGAGGTAGTGTTGGGCAGGTTTCTCCACTGTAAAGTTATACTCCCTAGCCCCTTCCCATACTGTTTCTTTCAGAAGAAAGTCATCACATACAGTCTTCTCTTAAGGAGTCAGAAAGTATGTTCCACTTCCTTCAAAGTGAAATACATACATAAATTGTTTGGAATACTGCATACGAGATTTGTCTACTCTTTGCCATTTTCTTCTTTATTCCATCATTTATTTATGTCAGTATAGACTCATGGATAATAATTTTACATTTGGGTTTTAATACTATATTACTTTATTTTTATGCTCCAATTATCCTAGCTTTGAAGTTCTTTAAGTTGACTCTTTTGATATACCCCCATCAATTGATTTTTTTAGCCCTCCTTTACTTTCTGGCACTGCAAGGAACTATAGGTTCATCTTGTAGATTCTCTGACCCTGTCCTAAAATTAGCCATTTCTCCAAGGGTCCATGGTTCTTTTTATTGAAAAAAAATATTTAAGAAACAAGATCTGGGTACTGTGTGAGCTTATTGTTCCTGAGGCATTATTCGTTCTTGACCCTTTTAAGTGAAAGAGTAAAGAAATATATTTGTGTATGCCAAACTGTACATGTACACATACCTATAAATGTTTCCACAATCCATCTGTATAAAATAAAAAACTGATATCTTCAACTCTAATCCAGTACCACATGAGGCATTCTAGCCTTATTACCTTTCTTATTTGTTAAGCTATCACTTTAACAATGAAAAAGCTGGATCTGACCCTCTGTTATCATTTCCAGTATAAATGTGTAGTGGTTTAATATTTACTAGCCCATATCCTTGTGAAAAACACCCTTAACAACTAGAGTAAATGTTTATGTTTAGAACCTCTTTTGCCTTGAGTCTCATAGTCTAAATTCATTTCCAGAATTGTACAGGTGAGCAACTTTTTTCCCCACTCCATTCAGTGAGATTGTATTGTCATACAGTTTGAATGTTACCATGGAGTGTCTGAAGCCATTGAAACCATGTCACGTGTGTTGCGTTTTTTTTTTTTCATATAACTGCCTAATACGATCTCACCCTTTCGGATAAATATCTTAACCACAATATGTCTCACTGGTAATTTTTGTATTATTTTTACCTGAGATCCCTCCTTTCTTTTTTATAAAGGGAGTTTTTATCTGATTATTATGTTACATATGCTTCACATATTGAACACCAAGTAGTAAACTTTAGTTTTAACCTAAAGTACTGAAATATTTAGCGTATTTCCTTTAAAAACATCCTTTATTTTATTAATTTAACATTTCTGAATTTCGTTCTCATTTTCATGATTGTCTACACATATTTCTGGTGGTTTTTAATCACTCTCTGTAACCAAAGTGTTAACTTTTTGCCATGATTACCTAGTGGAAATGTCTATCTCTTTCATTCAGCAGTGACTTAGTGAAAGTTTGGTCAATCCCGGTCCCTGGATTATTTGTATTAATATAATTTCAATAAATTCGCTTCTGTATTAGGAGACTCACAGCTCCCTACTTCTGCCTGAGAAAATTGAAATCTTGCAAGCTCTGGGAGTGAGGTCAAAGTGCTCCTGTTTCACCGCCCTAGCGATTCATTGCCTATCTGACACAATCCCATCTGTCACTTATTATTCTACCACAGAGTACCTGGCCTTGTTTAGAGCAATGTACTTATGCCATAATTAAGATCATTGCGCTATCATTAAATGCAGTTGAGATGCTGTCCTAAGCAGTAAGTAATTCACCTAGAATGACTCCTGTGAAGGTCTTACCTCAGCACAGTATCTGGGAATCTTGCCTGAAAGGCTCAACCACTAGCAGACTATCATATTTCCGAATATTTCAGGGCTTACTTTCCTGTTTGTATACTACTACCTATGCTGACACCTTAGGTTTACTTGACTAAGAAACAGTTTGAAAAATTACCATAAAATTACTAAGAATGAAGATTCATATGTGTAGACAATGGGATAAATAGTCAAACTTATCTTAGACAATTAGGCAATAATTTTTTTAAGAGACTAAAATAAGTCCTGATTTTGAAATATATGCTTCATGGTGGAAGAATATGGACAGTTCAGGAAAATAAAAATAGGGTGAGAAACCCTGGGTGGGAGGTTGGGTTGGTTGGAGTGTTATCCCTTACATAAAAGGTCATGGGTGTGATTCCTGGTTGGGTCACATTGGGAGGCAACCAACCGATGGACTTTTCTCTGTCATCTCTCTCTCTCTCGCTTTCTCTATTCCTCTCTTTCTAAAACCAATAGACATATCCTTAGGTGAAGATTTTTTTTTTAAAGGGAGAGTAAAATGAGAAAGAAAGAAAAAGTAAAGCATTTTGTTAAGGTAAACAGAAAGGCTAATATACCTGGAGTAAGGAACCCATATAAGAAGAAATAATGACTGAAGAAAAGTTTTCTTATTTTGTCTTAAGAAATCTGAATATCTTTTTATGGGAAAAAATGCCAGAACTAATTCTAAGACTGCCATGGATTCTGTTTATTTTACTTATTTTTCAATCTTTATTGTATTTTTTCCATTATCATTTAATTCCCTTATATCCCCCTGTCCCCCCACAATCACCACTTTATTGTCTGTGTCCATGAGTCCTTTATCTTTTTTGCTCAATTTCTCTACTCCCTTACATGCCCCACTCCCTTAGCTGTCATCCTGCTTTCTATCTATGAGTCCGTCTCTATTTTGCTTGTTAGTTCATTTTGTTCATTAGATTCCACATATGAGTTAAATCATGTGGTACTGGTCTTTCTCTGATTGGCTTATTTCACTTAGCATAATGTTCTCCAGGTCCATCCATACTGTCAAAAAAGGTAAAATTTTCTTCTTTCTTACAGCTGATTAAAATTTCATTATGTAAATACCCCATAGTTATTTTATCCACTCATGTACTGATGGACACTTGGGCTGCTTCTATACTTTGGTGATTGTAAATAATGCTGCAATTAACATAAGGGTGCTTATGTTCTTTTGAATTAGTGTTTTGGGTTCCTTCAGATATATTCCCAAAAGTAGGATTTCTGGGTGAAAAAGCAGCTCCATTTTTAATTTTTTGAGGTATCACCACACTGCTTTCCACAGTGACCGCACCAGTCTGCATTCCCACCAACAGTGCAAAAGGGTTCCCCTTTCTTTACAACCTCGCCAACACACTGCTTTTTGATTTATTGATGGTAGCCATTCTGACAGATTTGAAATGACGTCTCAATGTGGTTTTAGTTTGCATTTCCCTGATGACTAATGACATTGAGCATCTTTTCATATGTCTATTGGCCACCTACATGTCCTCTTTGAAAAGTGTCTATTCAGGTCCTTTGCCCATTTTTCAATTGTTTTTTTTTTTTTAATTGTACTAAATGGTGTTTAGAAAATTGGACAGATAGGTGTAGAAAAATGAAACAAGGCCACCTTCTTACACCATGCACAAGGATAATTGCAAAATGGGTTAAAGACTTAAATGTTAGGCCCACAACCATGAATATCATGAAAGAAAAATAAGCAGTGAAATATTGGGCATTGCTTGTAGCAAGATATTATCAGATATATCTCTTCAGGGAAGGGAAACAAAAGAAAAAAAAATAACAAATGGGATTACATCGAACTAAAAAGTTTTTGCAAAGCAAAGTAAAACATCAACAAAATTAAAAGACAGCCCACAGAATGGGAGAACATATTTGCTGATACATCTGATAAGGGGTTAATATCTAAAATTTGTAAAGAACTTACAAAACACAGCACCAAAGAAACATATAGCTTCACTTTTTATACAGTGTTTTTAGTTTCCCAATCTGAGTTGAAGATTAAAACAGTTATAAAATCAATTTAGAAGAAAATTTTATTCAGAGTTGCAGATGAGGGATAAGAAACAGAAACTGTCTTGTGAGAATTGAACCCTGAAGAAATGACCCATTCTACCAGCCTGGCCAAAGTTTCAGTGGGAGTCCTAAGTAATGTTTCTCTTCTTTCACTAGTTTTCCAGAATATATTCTCATGACCATAAAGAATATTCTTAGATATTTTCTGGAAGGTCCTTTTTTTGTTTCTAGATTTTATCCCTATAGTCTATTGTTATTTTTAATTTGATTTAAAATTTTTAAATTGCAGTTAACATTCAATATTATATTAGTTTCATTTGTACAACATAGTGGTTAGACATTTGTATAAGTTACAAAGTGATCCCTTCTATAAATAAACCCACCTGACACCATATATATTTATTAAATTATTGACATTACTCAAGCTGTACTTTAAATCTCTGTGACTATTTTGGTAACAAGTTGTACTTTTAATTCCTTCACCTTTTATACCCATCTCCTCAACCCCCCTCTCATCTGGTAACCATCAGTTTATTTTCTATATCTATGAGTTTGTTTGTTTATTTTGTTCATTTGATTCCACATACAAGTGAAATCATATGGTATTTTTCTTTCTCTGACTGTCTTATTTAACTTAGCACAGTACTCTCCAAGTATATCCATGCTGTCACAAAAGGTAAGATTTTATCACCATTGTATTTTTATGGTCAAGAAATATCCCACTGTATATATGTACCACATCTTCTTCATCCACTGGTCTTTTGTATGAAACATTTAATCCATTTTAATTTAAAGTGATTATTAATAGGTACGTTGTTATTGCCTTTTAATTCATTGTTTTATGACCTTTTTAGTTCTTTGTTCATTTCTTATTCTTTTGCTGTTTTCTCTTGTATGTTGATGACTTTCTGTAGTGTTGTATTTGATTTTTTCTTTTTATTTTATGTATATCTCTTATAGATTTTTGGTTTGTATATACCAAGATATGTGCTTTATATATACCAAGCTATATTTATATCAGTCTTTTTTAAGTTGCTGGTTACTTACATTTGAACACATTTTAAAATCACTTTGATGTTTTTATCATTATTTTTTATTTTTATTGTGGTGTATATTTGTGTGTTTCCTTTAATTTACTGTTGTAATTACACATGATCTTTCAACTTTTGCCTTTTTTGTTTTATTTATATTTATTTTTAAAGAGAGGGGAAGGGGAGGGAGAAAGGGAGAGAAATATCAATGTGTGGTTGCCTCTTATGTGGCCCTCACTGGGGACGGGCCCTCAACCCAGGCATGTGCCCTGACTGGGAATCAAACCAGCAACCCTTTGGTTCATAGCCTGCTCAATCCACTGAGCTATACTAGCCAGGGCTCAACTTTTGCCTCTTAACTTTGGTACTAACTTTAGTGTTGCTTGAGCCACTGCTTTACAATGTGTTTGCCCTTGTCAGTGAGAATTATTTTTTTCATGATATGTTCTTATTCCTATTTTTAATGTTATTTCCCTGTTCTTAAATAGTGAGAATTTTCAATGTAATACTGATTTGGTGGTGATGGACTCCTTCAGCTTTTGTTCTTGTTGTTTGGCAAGCTCTTGATTTCTCCTTCAATTCTAAATGATAGCTTTGATGGGTAGAGTAATCTTGATTTCAGTTTCTTGTTTTTCATCACTTTGAATATTTCGTGACAATCTCTTAGCACACTTTCTGCTAAGAAATCAGCAGACTCTGGGAGTTCCCTTTCAGGCAACTAACTGCCTTTCTCTTGATGTTTTTCAGCTTCTTTGTCTTTAACCTTTGGCATTTTAATTACAATGTGTTTGGTGTGAGCTTCTTTGTGTTCATCCTGTTTGGGATTCTCTGTAACTCCTGGACTTGTATGTCTATTTCCTTTACCAGGTTAGGGACACTTTCAGTCATTAGTTATTTATTCATATCAATTTTTAATTCCTTGCTCTTTCTCTCTCCTCCTTCTGGTACTACTATATTTTGAATGTTGTCACACTTGATGTTATCCCAGAAATTCCTTAAACTATCCTTATTTTATTTATTTTTTCTTTTTGCCGTTTTGATTGGGTGTTTTCTACTACCTTTGTCTTTCAAATTACTGATTCAATCCTGTGCTTCATCTAATCAGTTATTGATTCCATTTAATGTATTCTTCATTTTTTACTGGTCCTTTTTATAGTTTTTAATATTTTTTTATGTTTCCTGTCTTTTTTCTAAAGCTCTCACTGAAATAATCTATTAAGTTTATTGAGTATCCTTCAGTTCATTGAATATCCTTATAACCGGTACTTTGAACTCTGCATCTGATTGATTGCTTGCTTTTATTTTGTTCATTTATTTTTTTCTGGAGTTTTGTCCTATTCTTTCGTTTCAGATGTATGTTTTTGTTTTCTAATTTTGATTGTCTTCCTGTGTTTTTTTCTATGTATTAAGAAGATCTGATACATCTTTTAGTCTTGGCAGAGTGCTTTTTAAATTTGAAATATCTTCTAACAAACAAACCACATTTACAAATAAAAACAAAAATACAAGGCTTTATTGTGAGGATGCTAATAATTATAAAAATACTGTCAATAACCAAAAAAAATTTTTTTTCAGCACCAGATAGAATCCCAATACATTTAACCCACATAACCAGGGGACAGAAAAAAAAGCTTTCTTAATTTAAATGGATGTAGAGTAAGAAGATGCCATGAAACTAGGTGAATGAGGAAGGTAAAATATATATATATATATATATATATATATATATATATATATATATAATAATTTTTATGCCATATTTCTGGTATAGTTAAATCACTATCCCACCCACTCTGCCACTTGTCCTGTATTTAATCACTTAGGTGGAATATCATGCATATACACTTTTTTTTTTAAGATTTTATTTATTTACTTTTAGAAAGAGGGAAAGGGAAGGAGAAAGAGAGGGAGACAAACATCAGTGTGTGGTTGCCTCTTCTGTGCTCTCTATTGGAGACCTGGTCCACAACCTAGGCATGTGCCCTGACTGGGAATTGAATTAGTGGCTCTTTGGTTTGCAGGCCCATATTCAATCCACTGAGCCATGGCAGCCAGGGCACACATATACCCTTTCATGTCTGACCAGTGAGTGCAGATCTAGGTGATCTCAGTCTCAATCCAGAGGTAAACCAGGATTAAACTCATTCATTTATTCATTAATTTAGCAAATAGTTACTGAGTGCCTATTCTTCCAGACAAAGTTCTACAAGCTGGGGTATGGCAATAAAACAAACTAGAGACTCTGCCTTAAGGAATCTTATGACAGCTAATAAACATATGAAACAACTCAATTACATATAATATTAAAAGCTATGTGCATAGGAGAAAAATAAAAAAATCATTCAAGAAAAGGTAAATCTGTAGTTCAAAAGGAGGGGATAGGGTAGGAAGTATGAGAGGCAACAAAAATCAACTTCACCTAATTCATTTATCTAAGAATCCTTATATTTGTTGAGTGAATCCTGCACTAAATATAAACTAGTTGTATTTACTGAAATTAAAGCTACAAAACTATAATTTTTATTTATTGATGATGATGATGATTTTAATCTGAACTTTTTGAGCACTTACTATATGACAAACACTGCTAAATTATTTTTCATGAATTACTTCATATAATATTCACAAAACTATGAAATACTTAATGTTATTCTATCAACTTTAAAGATTGGGAAATGCAGTTAATAGAAACAAAACAATTCACCTAATTCCAGATAGCAAAAAATGAGATTTATTCTGTTTTTAATCCCAAATAAATGACATTTTTTTCTTGCTATATATCGTAAATCCCACGCCTTTCTTGTCTTTTTTAGCGGGGAGATGTGGCATATTCTAAATTCATGTTTATTCATTTTTTAATTTATACTTTTAAAAAATAGAAAAAATGTTTTTGTATGGTTTCTGAATTTTTAATGACTTTTGCTATGCAAACATTTGATGTATATTGTAGAAAATTTAGGAAAAATGCAAAGAAGAAGTATTTTGAATGTGGTAGACTTGAAATTATTTTATATGCTTTCTTTGGCCATTAACTTTTATACTTACCCATATATAACTTACATTTCCCCATATCATTAAATTCTTCTCCAGAAAATGTTTATTTGAGTATAGAGCACTTACCCATATAACCCTATCATAATTTATTTAAATAATTCATCATAGTGAAAAATTGAGGTTGGTTTCATTTTTCCTTCTATTTACTTAACGGATAACATTAATTGCATTTTCACTGAAAAGAAATCATTTTCTTAAAATAATACCTATATATGAAATAGCTACAATAAGAAAAATAAAGAGAATTATTACATTTCACTAAATCACCACCCCAACCCAGAATATTTAAATCATCTCACATTCTAAAGGCATGTTCATTTCTGAGCACTACAGTCAATGCTGTCAATATATAAGTACATATGTATATAATGTATATATACATATATAATACATGGTGTCAGATATTTATTTATTTTATAATTTGTTTCTAAGAATAGCTCTGCCTATACAAACATGTTTTATTTATTGAGCACAAGTGATAGGTCAAGAACTTCTTAAGTACTTAACATAAATTAATTTATTTTAATTCTTCAAACAATCTTATACATAATAAATTAAATCCTGTTTTTTTAATATTTTATTTATTTATTTTTTTAGAGAGGGAAGGGAGGGATGGAGAGAGAGAGAGAAAAACATCAATGTGGCGGTTGCAGGGGGCCACGGCCTGCAACCTAGGCATGTGCCCTGACTGGGAATCGAACCTGCGATGCCTGGTTCGCAGCCCGCAAATCCTGTATTTTTTTTAAACTCTGTGATAAGCTGAATAACAACTCTCTGTGATATAGATATCTTAATCCCTGGGATTTATAAATATGTTACCTTACATGACAGAAGGAACTTTGCAGATGTGATTAAGGGTTTTGACTTTGGGATATTATGCTGAATTTTCTGGATGGGTTTAATGTAACCTTACAGGTCTTTTTAAGAAGAATCAGCAGGTCAGATCAGAGAAGACAATATGAAGATAGAAGCTGAGGTTAAAGTGACTTGAATGATAAGTCAAGGAATGCTGACAGTCTCCAGGAGGTAAAAAAGGCAAGGAAACGAACTCTCCCCTAGAGCTTCCAGAAGAAACACAGCTTTTCAACTCTTTTTGGACTTGTGACCTCCATGACTATATGACAATAAAAGTGTATTGTATGAAGCCACTAATTATGTGGTAGTTTGTTAGAGCCAAAATAGAAAACTAATATGGATTTTAGTACCACAAATGGGATGATGCTGTATTACATATCTAAAAATATGAACATGTCACTGAAATTGGGTAGTGGGTAGAGTCAAGAAGAATTTTGAAGAACATGACTGATACTGCTTTGATTGCCTTAGACTATTAGAAATAGGGATGCTAGTGATTCTCCTAGTGAGAATTCAAAAAAGGAAGGGCATGGTAGAGAAATTCTGTATTGTCTTAGACAATATTTAAAGCACTACAAGCAGACTGGTGGTAGACATTAAAAGCACTGTTTGTGAGGATTCAGAAGGAAATGAAGAATATGTTATTGAGAAATGGAGGAACAGAGGTTCTTGTCATTTAAAAGCAGAAACTTAGTTAAACTGTGTCCTACTACAAGGTGGAAACCACAACTTAAGGCAATGAACTTGGATATTTAGCTGAAGAGAATTTCAAGCAAAATGTTGAGGACACAGCTTGCTCCCAGCTTCCTGCTTAGAGTAAAATGAGGTAAACAGAGAGAACAACTATTAAGCAAAAAGAACCAGGACTTGATGATTTTGGAAGTTATCAGTTTATCAAAATTGCAAGAGGTGCTGAAATTAAGACATAAACTGTCAAGAAGCATGCCCTGGAGAGAAAACCAAGTGCCAAGTTCAAATTTTGCTAGTGTCTTGGAAGGATCAAAAGCTTAGTCAGTGTTTAGTCATACAAAGAACTCTTTGAAGGTATTAGTCTTGGATGTCTTCAGCCATCTCAATAGAAGACAAAAATGAAGATGGCATTAACTAGGAAAGACTTTTATAGGAGTGTCTTATTCCTGGGCTGGCACCATAACTAATATCTCATTCATCAATCAATCAATCATATAGCTAGTATGTTTGGGATACTTCCTTTTTGTTAATTTGTGCATCATGGTCTTTGAAATGTAGGAAAGAAGAATAAACTTGATTTTTTTTGTTTCAAAGAAATTAAAAATTACAAGGATTTAAACTTTTTTTAAATCAGAGAAAATAATAATTAAATGACCCACTGTGTGGGCTAACATTATATTCAAAATTGAGTAAAGAGAAAAAAATGTGGAGAACTTGAGTGTTCAAAAGGAGGTACAATTTAAACTGCACAAAGATGGATGCTATTTTCATATTGAGCAGAGTGGGAGGCAAGCAATGAGGAAAAAGAACTGCATGGTAAAAGGCATACATAGGGTTAAATAAGAGAAAAGACTTAGTTTTGGAACTGGAGAAAATTATGTTAGGTTGGTAAAGTATAATCAGAATATATTGAAGGTTAAGTTTAAATATTTGCGTTTTAGTAGAGGGGCAGGAGGGAATTATTGAAAGGATCAACTTACTGGAGGCTTGAATCAACCTTACTTGTGTTTGTTTAGAGATTAAAAACTTATCTTTTCTATTTTACAACCCACCATGATGAGGAAATGAATATGTGAATTATTAAATTTATAAAAGTAGTAGAAGTAAGTGTGTTTTATAATTATAAACATTTAATTACTTTTATGTGAAACACATTTATATTTGAGTGCGTGTATATTTTGGCCCATAAAACATTAACTGTGTAAAAATTCCAAATCTGTTTATGAAAGAATGCTAATAATTACACTGAAAATTCTTGTACAGAAAATTAACCATCAAGCAAATTTCTAACTAGAGGTAGTATGTGTCATAATTATAAGATTTATTTGCTCTTGTTAAGGTCCAATTAATTTTGTTCTTATTCTTTTCTGTTTTTTAAAAAATCTTTCATCAAATTTTGTGCTTTCCAGATTTGTCTGTGCCCAATTAGTTTATAATTACCTTTTTAAAAGAAACAACTGTCTTAAATTCATAGACATTTTAAAGTATTTGAAACCCAACTTGCTAAAAGGAGTCGGATAATATGATCATTAAGCTCTGTTTTCCATTTGGAATAAAAACATTATTATTGCTCTAAAATGTACTAATTAAGCTAGTTTCAGATCCTTAAGGAGCTGGAATGTGGATAATCTGATTTCATGGTCTTTGCTTTTCTTCCTTTTAGCCGTCTTCTGCATAAAATAGAACAGATCCCTTCAAGCTTTATCTGCTGCTTTTACCTCATATGTAGTCTACTACAGCTTTGGCTGTGTTAGAGTCACACATTTATTACCCTTCCTATTCCCTCCCTTCTTCTTTGTTGATTTTACTCTGCCCAGATTGTGTCTATTTCCTCTCCTCTACTTTATGTCTTCCACCCATGCCAAAAAGTGATTTTATGAAACTAATCTCAATTTTCTGTGTGCTCTGTGAAACTGCATGGAAAATCCCCTGGCTTATTGACAAATTTCTGAATAGTTAGTTGTCTTATATTTTTTGTGTAGCCTAAGGATCAGGATTCTTAAAAAGTTCCCTCCATCTGAATACATAATCTGCACATAAAATGTTATATAAACAACCCACATATATAAAAAGTAACACAATTAAATTAAATAAAATGAAAAATATTTCATTACAATATAGCTAATTTGTATCTCCCCTCCTTACCACTAAAATCCCATCTAATATTGGATGAAATAAGCTGAATTATTTTTATATATTTAATTTTTCATAACATATAAATAATTTTATTACTGCTGGGAACATGAGTGAAATGTTGAACAATCTCAAGAAGCCTAATTTATGAGTTTGTAATAGGAGTCACTGAAAGGAGAGAAGAAGAAGGTGGGTCAGATGAAACATTTAGTAATTGTGAATAAAAAAAATTTTCCAAATTTGACTAAAACCATTACAGATCCAAAAATTTCAAAGGATCGTTAAGGACATTCTTAGAAAATAAAATTACAGAAAAGGCATATGATATTGAATTCCTTAAAAACTAGACAATGTAAATATTTTAGAATCTGAGGAATAAAGAGTTTACACACAGAGGAACAAGGATAAGAATGACAATGAAGTTCTATTGGAACGCACGCAAGCATGGAGACAGTAAGGCAGTATCTTTGAGTTATTAAAAGAGAAAAAGCCAACTTAGTGAAAACATCTTTTATAGTGAAAATATCTTTCAAAAGCAAGATAAAAACTTTTCCAGATATAATAAAATACTTTTCCAGATGTAATAAAAAGTGGAAGGATTTGTCACTAGCATAACTGTACTATGGAAATGTTAGAGATATTTCTTCAGGCAGAATAAAAATAATATCAGGTGGAAATCTCCATCTAACCAAAGGAATTATGAGCACAATAAAACACAAAACAAAACAAAAATGAAACAGGTAGATAAATAAAAAGCAATGTGTTAATCTTGATTCTGAAATCTATTTAAAGATTCATTCTAAGCAAAAGCAGTAAGATTGCAATGTAAAGTTTATCAGAGTTCATGACAGTAATATAACAAATGCCAGGAGGAGAAACTGGAATTGCACTGATGTGAGATAATCTTATTTTACATGAAGTAGTGTAAGTTAGAGATAGGCACCCTATGCTCCACAGCAACTATTAAAGTAAGGAAAGGTTCTAGCTATTATGTAAATCAAGGAATTAAAATAGAATTATTAAAATACATACAGATAAAACAACACATGGAAGAAAAGAAGAAATAAGGAGAAAACAAACATGTGAAACTAATAGAAATAAGTAGAAATATAGTATATCTAAGCCTAAGTATATCAAAGCTGACTTAATAAAAATAGTTTAAACACATAATTAAATAACAGAAATATACCTAAAAAATCTACTTTAAGTATAGGGTTATAGTAAATAGAGAAATGTAAGAGTATTAAAAAAGTTATACCATGCTAACACTAGTATAGAAATGGAGTAATTACATACATATAAAGTGTAAATAAATTCAACCAGAGATGAAGAGGAATGTTTCTTATAGATAATGGACTCAATTCATCAAAAAGATTATAATCTTACATGTTTATGTATTTATTAATAGCACTTACAAATATGAAGCAAAATTTAATTGAGCAAAAAATTAAATGAGGGAATATTCAAATTCATAGTTTTGAGTACTTGATATCATATTGTCAATAATTGATACAAGGGGACTAAGTAAAGTATGGAAGATGTTATCAACTCTGTAAAATATAAAAAATCCTCAGTCAATTTAAAAAGGCTGAGACTATACACACAAGCTTTTCTGATCACAATGGAATTAAATTAGAAAGTAATAACAGAAAGACCTTTGAAAAATATCCAATTATGTGAAAACTAAATAGCATGCTTCTAAATAACAACTGAAGGGAAGAAGAAATAGTAATAGAAGTTAAAATGTATTATGAACTCAATGAACAATAATACAAAAATATATTAAAACTTGTGACAGTCAATGAAGCATGACTTAGAGGGAAATCTGTAGTCATGAAAACCTGTGTTTAGGCCCTGGCCAGACAGTTCCGCTGCCTAGAGCATTGTCCCGGTACCGCAAGGATTCAGGTTTGGTGTCCTGCCAGGACACATACAAGAAGCAACCAATAAATGCATGAATAAATGGGACAACAAATTGATGTTTCTCTCTCTCTCTTTCTTTCTCTTCTCTCTCTCCCTTCTTCCCTTCCTCTCTCTAAATCAATAAATTAAAAAAAATTAAAACACTGTTTGGGATACATATAAGAAAATCTCAGATGATTAATTACCTACATTTCCACTTTAAAATTATAGGAAAAGATAAAATCAAACACTAAATGAGCAGAATACATTAAAAATAAATAGAAGATTATACATTAATAAAACATAAAACAGAAATAATAAAGAAAACCAAATCAGCAAAAAGTTGGTTCTTTCAGAAAATCAGAAACTCTAGCAAGATTTATCAGACAGGAAGTGTGAGATCAAGAGAAATTACCAATATGAGGAATGTGAGAGTTAATAAGAAAATATTATGAATTGTTTTGGAATAAATTTGATAATTTAATTACAGAAATACTTAGAAACACACTGCCAAAACATACCAGTATTAAAGGAATAACCCGAAAACCTTATATGTATTTAATTTGTAGTGAAATAATTTCCTAGAAAGAATATTCTAGACTCATATGGTTCAATTTTTCTTCTATTGAAAAACATTTAAAGAAGAAATCTAATACACTAAATACTAAAATACTAACTGTTGACTTGCAAACATGAGAGCTTCCCTGGGTAAATCTGGAGCTGGCCCACCACACGTGAAGGGCAAAGAGAGGCGGAAGACACAGGCAAATCATTCCAGATTAGTAGGTGACCAGTTTGATAATCAAGGGAATTTAGGAGACTTGTCTTGGGCATTTGAAAGAGGAGTGAATCTCTGCATTTGCCCCCTTGGATCTTAAATGTTTATACAGAGCCCTTAATTGGGTTCAGTCATGCGTGCAGTTGAGATGGTTTCAAAAACATATCATTCTCTCATAACTGTTTCCTTGAAAAAAATTTTGCTCTGGGGAGGGGAAGAAAGGCACAATCCAAGGACAGGCGAGAGTGCAGAAGCCTCCCATTGCCTGGGTCCAGTTCCCAGGCCACCTACAGGTCATGTCTTCTCAATGACCTCTTCCAATACTAATTTACTAAATTACAAATATACAAGTACTAGATTCACAAAATATGCTTTTGAAACTTCCCAGAGCCTCTAATAACAGGCAGAACAAATATGAAAGCCTTTACCATGTTAAATGATATCAAATGTTTATCAAATAAATAAATAATATAACTAATAGGGATTATTTTACACATCTGAATATGCACTGAGTTGAAATTCATTTACTGGTTTAATAATTTTATTTTCTTTGGAAAATATCTCATTAAAAATTGTTTGCTGGTGAAAAGATAAAGTATACTTGTTAATAACTTAGTCTGTGTTGATCAAATTGTCTCTATAAGCAAGCTACATACATTCAACTAAGTATGATGCCATTTTAGTTGAAGATTTTTAATGAGTCCCTTTCCTATTAGATAGATGGAAAATAAATCCCAAGAACACCAGAAAGTTGGTATAAATTCCTTAAAAGACATCCATATTAGTGAATAAGATTTTTATCATTGAAATAAAAAGAAAAAAACAAGACTGTGCAATTGGGTTGTATATTTATTTCTAAAACACTAAATTTTGTTTACTTCAATATTCACTTCCTTGTAGGGTAAATAGGGACAGGGCACTATAATAAATGTTACTAAAACTTTCTTTGTGGCAAATTGAGTGGTAGCATCTAGTTGAGTCAAAAGTTATCATCTAGAATCAGTCTGTCAGGGTTTGAATCCTGTTTTTTTTCCTAGTCTTGTATCTTGGAACAAAAATAATAATCTTTCTGAGCCTCTGTTATTATATCAATAAAATAAGGATAGAAATACAGGTTATCTCAAAGGCAAATTAAAAGGATTAAAAATAATTTATAAAGTACTCCGAAAAGTTGCTGCTACATGTAAGTACTTAATAAATATTATTTGTGATTGTTGCCATATGGTGATAAAGTACATTTTTATTTTTATTCAATCTTTGAGTCTATGCTTCATTTTGTTTGACCACTAGTCTGCTAGTCTCATCCAGTTAAATTTATAATATCAAATAATTATGATCAAGGCAACATCAGCATTCTAAAAGTAAATATTCATAAAACTTTTAAAGAAAACTTAAATATAGACTCCATACAGATATTATTTATTAAAATAATATGGATTTCTTAATGTCACTCAAACTGACAGTAACCAGAGGGGAGGTGGGAGAGGATAAAGGGGGGAAAGAAGGAAGGGTTTTCAGGAACATGCATAAAGGGCACTTGGACAACACCAAAGCGGGGTAGAAACGAGGGTGGGAAGTGGGAATGGCTGGGGTGGTGGGGGGAATGGAGAAAACTTGTACTTGAACAACAATAAAAATGTAAAATAAATAAAATTAAATAATGTGGATTTCTCAAAAGTATCAGTACTTCTTTAGCTGAATCCTATCAAAATCAGTTCATTATAATTTTGGCAAATTTGAACCTGATATAAGTGAAAATCAAATAAAACTTTGCTCAAGAGGTTTGTGAATTTATTTGTATTAGAAGCAGCAGACAGTGCAGTCTTTTTTAATTAAGAAAATCAAGGCCAACAAACATATTTACACATATGATTTAATGTAACTTTGTCTATATGGGGATTACATAGTATACTCAATAAACTTTATTATTATCAAATCCTTTCTAATTACATACTAATTCCTCTGGGGAGATTTTGTTGTTTTATGCTGGCCAATGCAACTGAGGATAGATGTATAACTTGCACTAATATTAAGTCAATCCTAAAATGCCTGTGTTCTTTGGACTTCTTTCTTTTTATTAAACAGTTATTTAAATGAAGTTAGACTATTTAAAAAATATGCAGGCATGATGGAGTAAATGGTACTTGACTGTCCTCTTACTCTAAACAACTGAATAATTCAAAACACATGAACTGACTCTTTTCAGATAATAGGTAACAGGCAGGATAGTCTATGATCCCTGACCCAAGGGAAACAAAGTAAGCAAGCCCTGTTACAGACTGCCTTCCGGCTTGACATTTTTTCAAGATTATTGCAAAGCAAATGTGGAGATCTTAGTGATTTAGGAAGACATAGAGTTGAGGAAAAATTAAAGTGGGTAGGATTTACAGGGAAGATTATCAGAGCTTCAGAAATCTGCTTAGAATTCCTCTTGAGTCTTTATTTGAATTCTAAGGTGTACATGTTTGGGGTCAACTATACAGGACCAAGCAATAACAATTACTGTGAAAAAATCTACCACCAGGGAGTAGCAAACTTATCAGAGTTCAGAGTTCACTGGTTAACATTTCCTCTGAGGGGTGTAACAGTTGGCTGCTGTGTATCTTTAACAACATTTGTTATTTTTACAACTTAAAATAAAGATACTTGTTTGAGTGTGATATAGAGATATTGCACTATCAACCAGAATGGAAAGATGTCATTAAACAGCTATGGTATTCCATAGGCTTTCCAGAAGAGCCATGCCTTAGTAGGTGGATTTCAAAGAAAAATACTTTAAAATTTGTATTACAAATATATTCAAGGATTTAAAGACAAAGTATGAACATAATGTAGAAATACATGGACATGAAAAAAATAAAAGCCTAGTGCAGCACCTAGATCTAAAAACAATGCAAAAAATAAAATGAAGCAAATTTCTAGAATGAATTTATGAGTAGATCTGACAGCAAAGAATGAAAATCAGTACACTTGAAAACACAGGATAAAAATGTCAAAAAGTACAAGAATTTACAAAGGCTAGTTTGGGGAAAAATATGGAACAAACCTTAGCAATAAGTGGTTTAAGATTCTTATGTTTGGAATTCCAGTGGAAAAAAAGTGGAAAGGAACATAAATCATTGAAAAATATGTTAACATCCACACATACATGTTTCCGTAAAGTGTACTTAAATGCATTTTTATATAACAAAGAGGAAGGAAGGAAGCAATCAAGTATAAAACTATCAAGGAATTTCAGATGAGGATTCACATTAGGTTTTCATTAGAAATTATGAGAACATGTATATGCTTAAAAATAATTTCAATAAAGAAAATAATCATTTTAATATAGAGATATTAACTAAACAAATTAGGATGAAGAGGTGGGGGGTTTAAATTACTTTTTAATATATTTATCATAATTTTATAAATATAAGTATGTACAAAATAAAACAATACATGTTCATATAGTTAACCTAATTTAAGAAACAGTAAAATTTAAAATAACTCCATAATATCCTTCATTGTTTGAATTGCACTTTCCTCACATACTATGTGTAATTTCTATCATGACTTGTAACCACTCCTGTGCTTTAGTTTATAATTTAGTAACACATATAACTTAAAAAACAAAGAGTATTTATGCATGCTTTTCAAGTGTATGTAGAGAAAACATATTGTATATATTCTTTTTGAATTTTTTTTCTGTTCAGATAATGTGAAATGCACCAAAGTTGACATGTGTATCTCTAATTTTTTATGTTAATTTATAAATATACAACAGTTTCTCAATCAATTCTTCTGTTGCTTGATATTTTTGTTTTTTCTGATTTTTTAATATCAGAAAATATTTCTTTTAGTAAATGTCATCTTGCACACATGTATGATATTTTCTCTAAGCTATATATTTGGATTATCATGTCCTAAGATATACACATTTTCACATCTGCTAGTGTTTGCTAAACACTTCCAATTTTTTTCAATTGTAGATTAGATTGATTGTATCAATTTACATTTCCTCTTGTAGAATATACATAGTAATTATGTTCTGGCACACCTTTAACAATTCTTGTTGTTTTTAAAATTAAAAAATGCTTTTTTGATGAGTATGCCAGAACATAATTAATGAAACATAATTATGGAAATAATTATCCATTTATGTTTTCTAGTTATAGAAAACATTCACTATATTTAATAGTGAAGGTGATTATCTTTACCAATATTTATTGGCAATTCATTTGACCTTTTCTGTGGAGTGTCTGTTATTTCCTTCGCATATTTTAAAAATACTTTTTGTTTATATTATTGTTTTATATATGTAAATTTATATATAATATTTATTATATTTTATGTTTAAAATTTTGGCTAGATATATTGTAACTATCTTTTCATGGGCTTATATCTGAACTAATTTTTCTAGTTGTTATTAAGTAAATTTTATTTTAAATATAGTCAACTTATCAATACTTCCAGTATAATTTGAGTATTTTGTGACAAGAATGCCATTTATTTACAGAAGCTATCATTATATCATTGCATATTTTATTCTAAATATTCCAAGTTTTTTGTCATTGCTAATATTTAATTCACTTGTATTGAATTGTCTACATGATGTGAAGTAAAAATCAACCATATTTTATTATAATCCCAGCAGCATTTATTACATTTTTCACCATTCAAACAATGGTTTACAACATCAGGAACATAAATATTTGTGTCTTGTTTCAAGATCCTTGTTCCATTATTTAATTTCATTTTTTAAGCTGAACATCATTTTTGTTTTGTGGGCCATTCCAACTTAACATTTGTCTAGGTGTATCCATGACGACACAAAGAGCATAAACATGTATCTATGTGATAGCAGTGAATGCTTCTTTAATTCTCAAGTAACACTTTTGAACCTATAGATCATTTCAAGGCAGTTGATAAATATTGTCTCTTTTGATAATATGTTTTTTTTCCATCACACCTTTTTACTTAGTTATCAGTGTATGCATAACTTTCAGAGTAGCTTCAGACCTACTCTGACTTACCTCTGGTTTAAATCTATGATCACTGAGATGTCTCCAACCTTCTTCAGTAGTAAAAAGTGACTTAAAGAGCAAAAAAGTAAAAACAAATCGACCACCCAACCAAACAAACAATAAAAAAACAAGTGTTTACAAAGGTACATTCTGTATTCACGGATGTTATGTATTGGGAAATTTTTTAGGACATTTAATACACTGCAATTCCAGAATTGAAAGTATAGATCAGTGTTTCTAGGAGTTTTATTTAAAGGAAAGAAGAAAAAGAATTAGTTGCTGGTCAGCATTTTCACCAGAACATGTACTTTTATTTTTTGTAATGAAACATAAATCCTTTTGGATATACATGTGCTCTTCAGTTCTCTATAGTTCCACATTCTATGCATTTTTAAACCAGCATTCCTCAATAAGTTATGTTATTTTTCTGGTGCCTATGGGCATTGAACCACTCGATGACAAATTTAAGCATTTAATTCTTTATTTTCTATACTTATCCCACTCTTAAGTTTGAAGAGCTTTCTACTTGATGATGGCAATAAAAAAAAATTAGAGTAGGGTAAACTTTCTCTTTGACTTCTGTTATAAAATAGCACCTACCTTAGACAGACTCTCCCTTCCCCATGTGCCTCTGCAAACATTGCCTGAAGAAGTACCTTTTATATCCAATACTGTTATAAGCCACAGCTCATTTTAAACTCAGATCCTCCTGATATTCTTCTTTTATATTTTTGTTACAGTCTTGTATTCTTTGGTTATTTGTACCTCTTCTACTCTCTTATAATTTTAAAAAAAAGGAAGGAAGAAAAGAAGGAAGGAAGGAAGGAAGGGAGGGAGAGAGGAAGGAAGGAAGGAAGGAAGGGAGGAAATGTAGAATCTTGCAAAAGGTCTTTGGGTTTTTACAATGCATTTCAGATATTCTCATTTAATTTCCTCTTAAGTTGATTTGTGAGTATGTGACCAGAATTTTATTTCTGAGGCGCTGATTAATGTGGAACCATTTTGTTATCTACAGTGTCTGGCCACTAGATCATAGCTATATATTTAATGTAAAATTTTTCTTTCCAGAAGTTTATGAGAAATATCAAGCACATTTCCTCCCATTATCACCAAGAATATGAGATATTCTTGACTCCAAAATGTCCTACTTACATATATATCAGAAATATGTCATTCCTTTTGTTGTTTTATTTTCTCCCATGGTTTCAAGTGGTTAAATATGTCATGAATTATTATATAAGCAAATGAAACTATCAAAAATATGTCTGGATCTGTAAAATTTTCCAGGATACCTTATATTTTCTCTGTGATGGACATTTTAGAAAATAGTAGATGTTTGATAATATCAATGACATTGAATCAGAATTAATCCAGATTGTGGGACTTGGTCAGAAATATTCTTGACTCAGTAAGAACAATATTCTACAACCTTTCCTGTCACATTTCCAACTGTAGGTAAAGAGTAATTAATGTTCAGAATGGTGATACTGAGAATTTGCAAGATCTGAGTTTGATAAGTGATTTCACTACAGAGAAGCCACTCTTGGCCTCCATGTCCTTAGACATTTTAGGAAAATTTCCTGCAAAAGTTTGACCTTCTTTTTCAGTTACTCTTGGCTTCCCAGAGAATCCATTTTACTGCCTACTTAGATTTCCTAAGCATTTTGAAAAAGCATCATCTCATCATTTTTACAGATAACAATGACATACATGTAAGCTTTGAATCATGCTGGCATGTTAGCACATACATGCACACATATACACACACCCAATGCACTTTGAAGCATGAAAATCCAAGGAAACTGAATCCAATATAGACCGTCTTTGAAAATTAAATTACCAAGGTAAATTAAGTAACCTTTCACCTTTTCTACTTATCCCCTTAGTAAAAAGATGTTTTTAAAACACCACTTCATATGCAAATTATCATATGCAAAAAAGTTTAGTGAATTTTTTTTTTTTAATTAAGGTTGAAAGACCAGCTCTCACTAGTTTCCTAGTTTTTTTTTTTTTTTCCTTATCTACTGAGTCCTTTGCCATTGAACTTTGATGCTTAGGATTAAAGTCCCTAGGTGAGTGGTAACAACTTGTTTATGATTTTTAATGCAAAGCGTGAGGCTTTTCAAAGTTTCTATGCTGAGTTAAATAAACCATTTCTTTTTCATGCAATAGTTTAAGAAAGAGATCTAAGACAGAAATAATTTAAAATTACATATGTTTGAGAATATTCTAATTTAGTTAGAGTGGTAGGAAACTCTTACTTGAAAGAATGCCTATGGATAGCCCTTACAAAGAATATACCATATTTCATTTTAAAAGATTGAACAACATAACTAAATAAACTGTGAAGTTAAACTAAACTGACACCTCTCCTTTACTTTTCAATAAATTCTTGACTGGCAGGTTTAGTTTAGAGGTGAATAGTTGCCCAGAGTAATAAAGGGAGGGCCCTGGAATAGCTACCTTGGGAAATAGCCATTAACTGTATCTAAAATGAGCACTCTGATGCAGGAAAAAGAACAGTAAACCAAGTAGTGTGCCTCCTCCTGCAGCAGCTGCCAGTGTTCCTGCCTTGAAGTAGTCAGATTTCAGGGTGAGCATAGGGGCACCGCCAACAGGCAGCACACTTTCAATCATTCTTGTCTGCAGCGGAGTTTTAGGACAATAGAGCTATTAGGAATCCATTGCTTATTAGATTTTCCACCATGTTGCACTTTCACTTCTAGGTCACTGGTTCCAGGGAGCATTTTGTTCATTTGGGGCAAGGGTGAGAAGTTATATTTCAGATCATAAGGATGGCTCTCTGGCCGAAAAGTTTGTACAATTAATTTAAGCCAGGATTAGAGATTTGACTAAGTAGTCCTTACAGTTACAGGATATTTTAGTTTTTATGACTTCATTAGTTTGGTAGCCAGCTTTCCAACTGAAGCTTCATTGCCCAAACAACTGGAAACCTACACCTCAGGATACAGACTGTTTATCAGTACTGGTTGCTTCAGAACCATGTCACATCCTTTCCTCCAAAACCTGCCCGCCCCCCCACAACTATTTGTAGTCTTGGTAACACCCAAACATGCTGTCATTTTTGACATCTCCCTCCCTCTCTGTCTATATTCTCCCCAGGTAGTACCCATGTGCTATACTCTGTGCTACTCATTCTACCTTATAAAACCAATTCAAATTCCTTCAGTTCCCTTTATCTCATGGTCATTATCTCAGAACGATCCAACACTATTCTTTTTTTAAATTGTTGTTCCATTGCAGGTGTCCCAATTTACCCTCATTGCTCTCTCCTGTCTTGTCCAGCCCCGCTCCCAGACTCTGTCCCCACCCTCTTTTCCATGTCCTTGGGTCATTTATACGTGTTCTTTGACACCATTCCCCTCCCCTTCTTCCCTCCCTTACACCTTTCTACCTCCCCATCTGGTCGCTGTCAGTCTGTTCCTTGTTTCCATGCTTCTGGCTTTGTTTTGTTCATTTCTTTGTTTTGTTCATTAGGTTTTTGTTATAGGTAAGATCATATGGTATTTGTTTTTCACCGCCTAGCTTATTTCACTTAGCAATATTACTCTTTTTAAAATAAAAGCCAACAAAAGCCTAAATGATCTGTCAGGCTCCAGAATTCTTCTTCTTTAATTTCTCTAATCACATTTAAGCCAGAGAGAACTGCTTTACAAATACACAGCAGATCCTGTCACTGGCCAGTTTGTAGCTATCCAACCACAGAAAATAAAGTCTGAATACATCCGTGTAGCATACAGGCCTTGAGGCTGCAGCCTTTGTTCATCTCACTGTCATCAGCTCCTCCCGTGCCCAACAAGCACAGCAGGAACATGGCCATTATTTCTACTCCTAGTTTTTAAGCAAGCCATAATTTCACTTTGTTTTTTTTCTGCCTCCTCTCATTCCTTTCTTTGACCTGGAATGTCGCCTTGCACTTTAGCATCCTACCCTTCTCTCCTATTCATATCATGCTTCCTTAGGCTGACTTCTTCTGACTTGTGAGTTTTTAGTTTAAAAGTTGCTTCTTCCAAGAGTTATTTCAGGATTCTCTTAACCATGGGGTAGCAACATTTTTCTGCAAAGGGCCAGTAGGTGGTATTTTAGTTTTGCACACCATGTAAGATCTCTGTCACATAGTTTTTTATCTTGTTGTTTTGTTGTGTTTACAACTCTTTAAAATGTTAAAGTATTCTTAGTTCTCAGGTCATCTCACAAAAGACTGGGACAGAATTTGTATATAGCAGACTATATAATTCGCCAGCCTCTGCCCTAGATGTTTCTTCATACATTTTCTCAAAAGCACCCTGCTCTTTTGTTAAAATAATACCTACCAATGATGTAATTATTTAAAACTTTTCATTAAGTGATTTTAAGTTACTAGAAGAATTTAGTACTCTACCTTCCCTTAGCTTCCCTGTATAACATATAACATGGTACATATATTAAAGCTAAGAAATTTGCATTGGCACAACACTGATAACTAAATTAAAAAAAATACTTAGATTTCATCACTAAGTAGTTTTCCCACTAATTTTTTTTATCATCCAAGATCCAGGATAGAATAAAACATTGCACTTAATCACTGTGTCTCTTTTGTCTCCTCTGATCTATGACGTTTGGTCATACAGCAGTTATTTTTTATAACTTTGATACTTTCCCAAAGCCCTGGCCATGTTTTATATGTCTCTCATTTTGGCTTCCTCCCTGAAAAGGAGGAATGTTTTCTCACAATTAGACCGTGCTTGTGGATTTTGAGGAAGAATACCACAGATGTGAAGTTCCCTCCTTTTTTACATCACACCAGGAAGTACATGATGTCAATGTGGCTTATTTGTATTGATCACTTGGCTAAGGTAGCATTTGTCGGGTTTATCCTCAGAGGGGATATTTTCCCCTTTCTATTTTCCCCTTTCTATTGTTTATTCTTTGGAAAAAAGTCACTAAGTCTCAATCACCAGCCCACTCTTAGGAGGATGGGAATTACACATTTTTTTTTTTATTTTGTTACCATCAGTATTTAGATAGTATATTAATAAGAAAAAAAAAACAAAAGGATTTTAGATATTTTGCACAAAATAGTCACAGGAATATAGTCAATTATATTGTAATAACTATGCATGGTGCCAGGTGATATCGGAAATATTGGGGTAATACTTTGTAAAGTACAGAGTTGTCCAAATACTATGCTATGCACTAGAATCTAATACAACATAATATTAAATGTAACTGTAATTTAATTTTTTACAATTTTTAAAAGGTTCCATTTATTTTATTTTTAGAGAGAGGGAAAGGAGGCGAGAAAGAAAGGGAGAGAAACATCATATGGTTGCCTCTCACATGCCCCCAACTGGGAACCTGGCCTGCAGCTCAGGCATGTGCCCTGACTGGGAATCAAACTAGTGAACTTTCAGTTCACAAGCTGATGTTCAATCCACTGAGCTACACCAGCAAGGCCATAAAGTGTAATTTAAAAAATATATAAGACGAAAAGCAAAAAAATCCCATGAAATAATGGCTTTCTTTGCAAATGTCTTACCAAGTCATAACATGGGATATCCAGTCCAAAACAAAAGACATAAATGTTAAAAAAATGTTTAATCTGTCTTTAACTTTATCTAAATTTTATAGTTAAAAAGAATGCTTTGTATTATGTGTTGTTAAGAACTAAAAGAACATGTATGTTGATTTTTCATGATATATTGTGAGATATAGAAGATTTCCCATCCACTGGGGGGCCTATAAATAAGTACAGTGACAGAGTGGAAACCCCAAATACATCCTGGTATGAAAAGCTCTACAATCCTTTTCTTCCCTATTAGAGCACTTTGTTCCAGCCCTATGGCATTATAATCTATATGATCAGATCATTTCTTACTTATCGTACTATTCTTACTGATTCATCCCTGGCCATAGTATAAACACCTTTATTTCCAACAGTGTACTAGACATCATAAATGGATGTTATGAAAGCAGACAACTTATATTAAAATAGAACATATGCAAATCTCACTTCCCATGTATACCTGCACTTCCCAATTTTTAAATGATTTTCTCTCTCATAGTTAATATTATACAAAGATTAAAAAGAGCTTCTAACTGTTATTCTTTTGGGGATGTGACTTTTCAGGGAGGAGTGATACTTTTATAAACCGTATCAAATGTAGCACAGGAAGAGAAAGATTTCATCCCTAGCACATTATGAATTTCATGGGTGATTTTACAAATGAAACCTAGGAGAAGGACTTAATTATTCCCATCACAACGGATGTGTGATTAGAAATACATAGAGCCGTCTACAGCCATACCACCCTGAATGTGCCCAATCTCATCTGATCTCAGAAGCTAAGCAGAGTCAGGCCTGGTTAGTACTTGCATGGAAGAAATACATATGGAAAACAGAAAAGAAAAGAGCCTCCAGTAAGGCTGGCAGTCCAGAAGGGGTAAGAGTCATCGGCAAAATGGAAAGAATTAAGGTTCATCCACGTAAATGCTTTAAGAGAGTTGTGTTTTCTTAAAATTTATTAAGAGCATATGATCTAATATCTCTCCTTGTCTTCAGTAAATCCTACATTTCTCAGCGATGATTCTGCAGAGGTGCATCATTTAGAGAAAACCTTATGAAGTGATGAATTACAGGTTCAAATAGGTGTTAGGAGAAATTGAGACATCTCAGAAAAAATCAAAAATAAGGGAAAAATATAGATGATTTCTCAGTTACATAATATTAAATTATACAATTTAATAGGTCAAAAGCCTGAACATCAATTCCTTTTTTCCCTGCCGCTTTATTTTCCTTATCTAGCAAGATCATTGATAGATACATCACCATAAGTATTCATTCAAATCTATCCCACAGACACAGTGATGTTGTAAAATCTCACCATCTCTTCATGTAGGCTATTGTGACATCTTTTGGTGGCCCATTTGATGTTGGCCATCAAGTGGTTTACTACCCTCAGGAACAATAAATAGTGACACAGAAGGAGTAGCATGCCACATTGAGGAGAGCCAATTTCTGTCATGAATCTCAAGTACAAAGAGGCTTCTATCAGAGCGGTTTAAGCTTCCCTTCCTCCCACTATTGCCACAAAATATATAATGTTGTGGTAAGGAGAACCCAAGAAGCAGAAAGAACCCCGACATACAACAGTGAAGTTGTATTTATAGGGAGAAAATGCTGGTATGTGATTAAGCGAATAGCATTTTGTTGATTACATATAGAATTAAAATCATTTTTAGAAATCAATCATTAAAACCTTATTCTTAAGAATAATAGTTATAAACAAGTATAGATTATTATGCATCTATTCTGTGCCAGTTACTTCAATTTAGGACCTTGATATTGACTACTTTCCATAATTTTTATAAAGTTTAATGAAATTGCTATTATTTTCTTGATTTTATAGGTGAAAAACAAGGGCTAAAGAGACTAAATAATTTAAGTTCTCATAACTAGAATTTTCTGGAGAGAGAATTTGAATCTAGGCTTATCAGTCTATAAGGTTTAATGCTACATCAATTCTCATAAAGTGAGACAAAGAGCAAAACCTTCTAATCATAAACCCCACAAAATTGTGCCTTACCAAGACATGTGTTTAAATGAATACACTTCATTTATTGATATTCTTGTCTCTCTGAAACATCCCCCAGTCCAATGAGTCATCTGTAATGTAACCTAGCTATCTTTTACAAATGTTTTCACCTCAATTTACTCTTTAAAACAATTCCTATTAACTGTAGCATGCCCACATTTTCTACTTTGGAATTTATAATCTTTGTTGATGTGGCTCCAACCTTTCTTCAAATTATTTCTTACATATGTTCCCCTGTCTTAGTTGTTTAGCCACACTCAGTTTCTCATATTTTCTTATCAGAGTGTAACTTTTTATAACATTTTCATGTTATATTTGCTGCAAAGTGTTTCTTAAGACTATTTTTAAGTTTACAACAAAATTGAAAGATACAGAGATTTCTTCATACGCCAGCTCCCACATATACATAGCCTTCCTAATTTTCAACATCATTACCCAAATAGTATATTTATTTACCAAAGATGAACCTACATTGTTACGTCACAATCACCCAAAATCCATAGTGTACATTGTAACCCACCCTTGCTATGTTCCATGTAATGAGCTTGGACAAATGTATGACATGTATCCATCATTATAGTGTCATAGAGTATTTTCACTGCCCAAAAAAGCTTCTGTTCTCTTCCTATTCATCTCCATCCTCCCCCTCCCCCTGACAGACACTAGCTGACCTCCATGTTGTCTCCATACCTTTCCAGAATGTCATGTAATTGGAATTATTCAGTATGTAAATTATACAGTACATACTTTTTTGAAGACTGCCTTTTCCTATTTAGTAATATGAATTAAAATTCCTCTATTTTTTCATGAGTTGATCGCTCATATCCTTTTAGTTCTGAATAATAGTCCATTGTCAAGATGTACTATACTTTATTTACCCACTCACCTAATGAAGGGCATGGTTGTTTTCAAGTTTTGGCAGTTATAAATGATGCTTTTATAAACAATCATATGCAGGTTTTTGTGTGAACATAAATTTTCCACTCCTTTGGGTAAACACAAGAAGTGTGATTGCTGTGATTGCTGAATCCCATGGAGAAAGTATACGGGATGGGGCAAAGGTAGGTTTGCAGTTGTGAGTATGCAAAACACAGAGTCTATTCTTGTACTATTATTTATTAGTTATTGTATTATTTTCCAGACAAAAACTATAAACCTACTTTTGTCCCATCCTATATTTAGTTTTGTAAGAAACTTCAAACTGTGTCCAAAGTAACTGCTGCATTTTTGCATTCCCACCAGCAATGTGGATTTCCTGTTGCTTCACATCCTTGTCAGCATATGCTGTTGTTAATATTCTAGCTTTTGACCATCCTAATAAGCGTGTAGTCACATTTTTGTTCCTTTAGTTAACATTTCCCTGATGACAATATGATGTGAAACATCCTTTCATGTACTCATTTGTCATATGCACATCTTCTTTGGTGGGATGTCTGTTAAGGTCTTTGGCTTTTTTTTTTTTTAATTGAGTTGCTAATTTTCTTATTGTTGAGTTTTAAGAGTTCTTTATATCTTTTGAATAATAGTTAGTCCTTTATCAAATATGTGTCTTGCAAACATATTCTCCCAGGGCAGAGCTTTTCTTATCCTTTTGACTTTGTCTTTTAGAGAACAGAAGTTTTTAATTGTAATAAATTCTAGTTACCAATTCTTTCTCTCATGGATTTGCCTTTAGTGTTGTATCTGAAAAGGTTCACCATACCCAAGGTCATCAAGATTTTCTCTTTTTATTTTTATAGTTTTGCATTTCATATATAGATATATATTTCATTTTGAGTTAAATTTTGTGAAGGGTTTAAGGCCTATATATAGATCTATTTCCATGTGAATGTCAAGTTGTCTCAGCACCATTTGTTGAAGAAAATATCTTTGCATCATTGTATTTCCTTTTCTCTTTCGTTAAAGATTAGAGGACAAGGATCCCTAGTGCACTGTTGGTGGGAATGCAGACTGGTGCAGACACTGGGAAAGCAATAGGGAATTTCCTCAAAATAACTAAAAATATAACTGCTTTTTAACCCAGTGATTCTTCTGTTGGGAGTATATCCTAAGAATCCCAAATCACCCATTCAAAAGAACTTATACAACCCTATGTTCATAGCAGCACTATTTACAATAGCCAAATGCTGGAAACAACCTAAGTATCCATTAGTAGATGAGTGGATAAAAACTGGTACATTTACACAATGGAATACCACACAGCAGAAAGAAAGAAGAGACTCCTATGTTTTGTGACAGCATGGCTGGAGCTGGAAGGAGCATTATGCTAAGTGAAATAAGCCAGTAAGTGAAAGACAAATATCATATGATGTCACCTATAAGAGGAATCTAATGAACAAAATAAACTAACAAAGAAACTACGGCCACAGGCATGGAACAGGCTGACAGTGACAAGAGGGGAGGAGGAGGGAGATAATGGTGGGAAGGAGGGGAAGGGACTAGTTACAGGACATGTATGGATGATCCATGGACATACACAACAGTATGGAAATTGTGAGAGTGGTGAGTGGGAGGGGAAAAGGAGGACAAATGGGATAAAACAGGACATCTGTAATAGAATAAAAATGTTTTAAAAGATTAGTTAAATGTTTATGGGAATCTATTTCTGGACTCTTTATTCTGTTCTCTTGATATAGGAAGTCTATCCAGAATGTATCCAGCCATGTGATATGAAAAATAGAGACATTTATTGAAGAAGATACAAGATAGGTCAATAAGGCATCAGTCCCCTTCAGAGTAGGCAACTTGGGACCTCACACAGTTCTCTCAGTCACCATCAGCTGCCCCATCATATTTTCCTGAATCTTACTGATGGTTTGAAAACTCTTCCCCTTCAAAGGTGATTTTAGTTTTGGGAAAAGCCAGAAGTCACAGGGTGCCAAATCTGGACTATAGTGGGGCTGAGTCACCTCGCTGATTTGATGTTTTGCCAAGAAACTCTGTATGGGACACGGTGCATGAGCAGATGTATTGTCACGTTGAAGCTGCCAATCACCAGTTGCCCATAACTGTGGACTTCAGAATCATCCAAATAGTTTCCATGAAGGGATGTTCATGCTTAATGCAAAATTTGATGTGGAGTAGTTGCTCTACTCAGTCATTTTGGATGCAATGGCCACACAGTACACATGCTCACTCAACGGAGTCTACCATCCCCACTTTAGTACAGTGAAGTCATCATTGTTCACACATGCACATTCCAGTCCACTCTCCTTGGCTGCTAGGTTACATCAATGTCACTGAAACCATTCTTGTTGCATTAACAATGGCTGGACTTTTTCTAGACAGACTTTGTATTTCCCCAGTACTACTTTGTCTTAATTATTGGAGCTTCATAAAAAGACTTGAGGTTAAGTAGTGTCAGTCTTTCAATTTTGTTCTTTGATATCATGTTGGTGATTCTGGATTTTGCTTCTCCATATTAAGTGTACAAATATCCATAAAACAACTTGCTGGTTGTTTTTATTATGGAATTTTTTATTTATTATTGAATTTTATTTAGAATTACATTGAATCTATACTTCAAGTTAAAAAGAAATAACATCTTGACAAAGCTGAACATTTCTCTCACTAAACATGGAATATCTTTCCATTGATTTAATTCTTTCATTTTGTTCATTGGAGTTATGTAGCTTTCTTAACATATTTTGTTTAATTTATACCTAAGTATTTCATTTTTGAGTCACTATGTAATGTAACTGTGTTTTTAATGTTCAAATTTCACATGTTCATTGTTGGAATATAGGAAAACATTATACTTTTGTATATTAACCTTATATCCAGCAACCTCCTATAATTGCTTACTAGTTCCAGGAGATTTTTTTGTCAATTATTTTAGATTTTCACATATATATGTCATCTACAAACAATGACAATTTTATATTTTTCCCCAGCTGTATACCTTTTATTTCCTTTCTTGCTCTATGCATTAACAAAGAATTCTAATACTATGTTAAATGGATTGGTGATAGGAAGTATTCTTGCCTTGTAACTGAACTTAGTGGAAAAGCTGTGAGTACTCCACCATTAAGTATGATGTTAGTGCTCTTTTCCAGAAGATGTTAAGAAATTGGCATCTCTTGGAACAACTGGACAAGTGCCACAAGAAAAGGGGTAAGAAAAGCCCTACAATAAGAAGCAAAAATATGAGCTGGGATGTCCTGCAAACACTAAAATTGGCCCTTGCAACATCCATAGAGTTTGCTTGCTGGGAGGCAACAAGAAGTACCAATCCTTGATGTTGGATGTAGGCAATTCTTCCCAGAGCTTGCAGTGTTGTACATACAACACAAGGATTACTGATGTGATCTACAATGCACTCAACAATGAACTGGTCTGTACCAAGACCCTAGTACAGAGCTGCATCATGCTCATTGGCAGGGTACAGCAGTGGTATGAGTTCCACTAGGCATTGCCCATGGGTCAAGAAGGGGGTCAGGCTGACTGCTGAGAAGGAAAAGATTTTAAACAGAAAACAATCAGAGAAAATTGAGAAGAAGAAATATGATAAAAGGAAAAAGAATGGCAAAATCAGCAGTCTTATAGAGGAGCAGTTCCAGAAGGGCAAGCTTCTTACATGCTTTGATCTAAGACCAGGATGGTGTGGCTGATGACGTAGCTGGCTGCATGCTGGAGGGCACAGAGCCGTAGCTCTAGCTGAGGAAAATCAAGGTCTGGAGAGGCAAACATATCCTCCTCCCTCTGGTCTTAGCTCATGTAATGAATGTATTTATTTTTTAAAAAGTATGATGTTACCTATAATTTTTTGGTAGATAGTCTTTATCAATCAAGAAAGTTCCCCTCTATTCCTAGGTTATTGAGAGTTTTCCTCATGAATGGGTGCTGGATTTTGTCAAATGCTTTCTTTGCATCTTTTGATAAGATCGTGTGGTTTTTCTTTTTGAGCCTGTTGATGTGATGGATTGTATTTATTGGTTTTTAAATGTTGAACTAGCCTGGGTTCTCATCAGGTCATGTCTTTTCATAACTCTGTAACTTTAAATATGATGCAAAGTTTAATCCTTCGAGTCTCAGTTGAAATACAATACTGATTTTTTTCCTTTGTCACAGAACTAAGAACCAGATTCTTACACCATAGAGAGCTCACTAAGACATGCCTCTCTATGTATTCCTAGACTTTTATGTAAAATATTTAATTTGTATGACTATAGCTATGACCATGTTATATGTCTCTCTGCTTTGAAGATATTGGGCTAGATTTAGGAATCAGAATTGTGCTAAGCATTTCGTGGCCAATAATGAACTTGACAACACAGGAAAAATCCTGAAGGTAAAATGGATGATATCAACAAAATTGCAAGAATATACACTAAGAGCAGTTCGTGAAGAGCCTTCTAAATCACACTGAAGAAATTAAGCTTCACAATAAGGATATGCCAGAAGTTTTCTGAGTAAGAGAGTGGTATCTGATATTTACACCACTCTAAATGCATTACTGAGATAAACCAGGAGAGCGCTATGCCTGAGCTCTGAGATGAGTTTTAGAATGTTGCAAAAATTTTAGCAGAGATGGTGGTGGTTTGGACTATAATAAAAAAATAAGGAAGGTGAGCAGCATTTATAAGGTAGTATTAACAGTTTAGTAATAAATCGTGAAAGAAGACACTCCACGTTTGGATGATAAAACTCATTTTTCACGCATTCTATAAATAATGCTCATATTTTCCTGAATTAGCATTTCAATAAAAGCAATTGTGGCCATTTTCTGAAGCAACATATGAATGTTCACTTGAGACTCTAGGCATCTTCTTCTTTATAAGCATTTATTTTTGATGGTGAAGTGTCAGGCAGAAATCTCCAAAGTCCTTTATTTTTCAGATGAGTTGTGAAATGATATGTCTGTTCCTTTTCTGTTAAATTTTTTACTGATTTCATGATCAGAGTGAGCGATATTTTGCAAGGAAGTTTAATATGGCTTTGCAGTTCCAGCATTTAACAGAAATATAACTATGGGCTTTACTTTCCTTTGATGTTTTCCTCTCATCCATTTGTAATATCGTGGGCAATCTAGGGAACACCTCAGATGCCACTTCAGAAGTTACTCAATCTCTAAATCTTAGTTTCCATTTGTAAACATTTCTCACACCTGACTCTTATTTCATAATCCATTGGCTTCATACCCACATTCATCCTCTTAGCTTAGTTCCTATGTTTTGATATATTTTTTTTAATTTATGATTTAGAATCTTAGCAAGCTTATTCTTTGGAGACATTTCTTATATATATATATATATATATATATATATATATATATATATAAAAGTTTTTTTAATTAACAAGAGTTGTTAAGCCCTTATGACAAAGTTATATTTTTGAGATATGTTCATCAAGTTTGTACTTCCACAGTACTAGATTTTATATATACATTTGTGTGTGTATATGTATATAATATATATAAATATTATATATATATTTTTTACAATTTAGAGTATAGTGTTTCTAAGAGAAGATTAACAATGGGTCTGCACTGGCATGATGGTGAAGAGTCGAGGAGCGCTTGTTGCAGTTCAACATTAGGCTTCCTCTATAAGACTACAGTAAAATTAACAAACACCCAGAGAAAGCCAAGGGTAAAAAGTGGAGGGACAAGAACAATGGGATTGCTGTTCTGCAAATATTTCCCTCTTGTCCTTTTGGCTTTGAAAGGAGAGTGCAAGATGGAAAATAATTTAAGAATTCAGATTTTATTAGGGTGGCAGTCAGGTCTACATTTGAGTGTGTGAATTAAAAAACTAAATGAAGATCTGCAGGCAACTGCTATGAGTACGCATATACAAAAATATGTTGCAAGTGTCCTTTAAGACCTATGTGATTAACCTAGGGGTTTTTAATATTTAATGCCATGTAGAATGTGATATACTTCAAAATAAAATATTAATATAAAAGAAATTCCTAGAAAAACTCAGAAACATCCTACTTTATGTTGAATATTGAATATTTATAAAACACCCAATAATAAACAGAAAGTAAAAGCAGTTGACAACAATAATAACTAATGTGGGTTTTCTGAGCTGTCCTCTTAAGGCAAGCTCAAACTTGTTCTCACGAATGGACAGCATCAGAGACTATGCACTACTCCACCTCTGTCTTGTCTTCTCACCACAAGATCCAGAATTTCATACACCATGAAAGTTAACTAGCCCTCCCTCTGCACAGTGGGTGGAGAGTTTGGATGTGATATATTAAAACCATCCTGGTCTTTATAGTATTTCCAGTGAAGAGCTGCTGAGAAAACAGTTACCAGAAAAAGAGGTAGAAGACCATCAATGGATATTTGTACCGAGACAGAACGGAACTCACAGTTCTTTTTTTTTTAAGATTGTGTTTATTTATTTATATTTTTAAAAGATTTTTATCTATTTATTTTTAGAGATATGGGGAAGGGAGGGAGAAAGAGAGAGAGTGAAACATCAATGTATGGTTGCTTCTAGTACACCCCATAATGGGGATATGGCCTGCAACCCAGGCATGTGCCCTGACTGGGAATCAAACTGGCGATGCTTTGGTTCGCAGTCTTGTGCTCAATCCACTGAGCTACACCAGCCAGTGTTTATTTATTTTTAGAGGGGAAGGGAGGGAGAAAGTGTGAGAGAGAAACATCCATATGTGGTTGCCTCTTACCATTATGTCCCTACTGTGGACCTGGCCCACAACCTAGGCATGTGCCCTGACTGGGAATCCAGTGACCCTTTGGTTAGCTGGCTCATGCTCAATCCACTGAGCCACACCAGCCAGGGCTGGAACTCACTGTATTATTCCTCTAGATAAAAAACATGACATAATGGACTTAAACACCAGACCATATTGTAACATTTCAAAAACCTTACCCTTTCAAAGTATTAGTGAACTAATTAAGAAATAGAGCTAAGAGAAGGTGTAGTTTTAGTTTTTGAGGACAACTGTAAAAATAACCATAAAATTTAAAGTAGTTGAATATTTATTAAAAAATGGACAGAGTCTATAAGCAAAATGATAATTTAAATTAGGTAAATATTAAAGACCAAATTCTGAGAACTTAATTTACTATAGTTGGTATGGGAACAAGATACTTTAAAACCTAGAAATGTGTAAACTCTCTCATATGCACAAATTTTCCTATTATCTAATGGGTAAAAATGGAAAGTAAAGTTCACAACACAGAATATTTAGAAAACAAATTAATAAAAGGTCTAAAATTTCTAACCTGGGAGAAATGTCTAAAATTATACTGAAACCGACGTTCATAACTTCAAATACCCATTTAATAGGCAAAAGCCAATGTAAATAATCAATTAAATATAGCAGATATTAACTTTTTCATGGTAAGTGATGATACATTTGAAAAGTTCACCTTTAATTTATCCAGGTTTGCAATCAACAGAAAAGAAATTGTTCTTGTCTTTGCAACATTTACTTGGGGCTGACAAACAACCCAGCACAAAGCCAGGGTCTCCAGAGGACTTACACACCAGGGAGAGAGCATGAAATGTTCTTTGTGAAGATGTGAAAATCAAGCTCCTTACGTCTGTTTTTAAGGCATTAGAGTTTCTGAAACAACTAAATGTTAGACAAGAAAATGGAAAAAATAAAATGATTTCAGAGAAACTGAAAAGCTTATTAATACAAGTATAAAGGAAGAGATAAACAGTTAATTGAAAATACCATTTTTCTCCACTGCACTGCAATATAGGATCATCATCCTACATCAAAAGACTATGTAGTCTATCCTTGCACCAATATACTGTCTTATATTATGAAGATTTAAATAATGCTTGGTATTTAGTAGATGCCTCCATCATTAATGTTTGTCAATGATTGTCTTGGCTATTTTCCCATATAAAGTTTCAAATAATCTTTTCAATTTATACTGTCCTCATCCCTTACTCCACCCCCAAACCTACATGAGTCTGCGTAATTTTTATTGTTGTACAGGTGACGCAGATCCTGGCCTGCAGGATCCATGTGTTGTGGCTGCTATGAACAAATACACATAGACAACAGAAGTCCTATGGAGAAAAGGGGATGGCACAGCCACTCCCTAAGAGAGAGAGGGCCCTGGCCATGGTCCCTGCCTGGACAAGCTTTTATTGCCTTTCTGAGTACATTACATGGAGGATGGTCCTCATTTACTATGTACAGGTTCACTGCAGGTGATTGCCTTTTACAGATAACAAAGGAGAGAATGTTGCTAATTATTTCAAAGAGAAGGATGTTGCAGACCAAGGGGAAAAGTGGTTGAATTAGTTATACTCCATAATTGGGAGGTTTAGCACAGACTTTAGTAAGATACAATAAGCATTTGCTGCTTCAATTCATGGTGAGGGACTTTTAGCAAAAGTAAGTCCCATAGCAGCCTAGGTACAATACAGGCCTGATTCCCCATGGAAAAACCATGGGTGTGGTCCTGTGTGCCAACTCACTTCCCACATTTTCTGACTTTTTCCATGAGCTACATTTCCACACTACACAAAACAGCAGCCTACATACAGGATGTATTGATTTGAGAGTTACGTCTTTATAACTTTGACTGTTAATAGCTGGTGACGTTATCTTTTCAGTTACTTAGATTTCCTTTAATTTCCTTTATAATGTCACTCAATGTTTTGAGTAGAAGTGTTGCATATCTTCTAGAAAATTTATTTTTATGTATTGGACATTTTAATGCTATTATAAATGATATCTTTACAAGTTTCATATTTTATTTTTGTCATTAATGTATAAAATATGTGGATTTTACATAGGGACCTTAACTTACAACCTCAAAACAACCAATTATAATTTTTTTTCATATATTATTTTAGAGTTTTCATATAAACAGTCAGGTCATTTATTTAAATATAAAATCCCCCCCCTTTTTTTTATTGTTAGGCATTTTTTTTTCTTTGCATCACTGGCTAGTATTCCTATATGTCTCATTCCTGTTTACAAATGGAAAGGTTTTCATATTTACCACTGAATATGATCTTTGTAGATTTTTGGATATACTCATTCAGATGAAGAAAGTTTTCTTTTAATCTAGTTTTCTAAGTGTTTTAACATGAATAGATTTGGCATTTAGCTCCATCTCCTGGAGGGGGCAGTATTTACTTATAATACTTGTAATATTTTTGCAAGGAGGATTTGTCCCTTCTTCCCAAATTATTTATTTGTTCAATCACTTATTAATATCAGTATAGATTCATTTATATTTGTTTTATACAATAGGTTTTAATCCAATACCACTCTATGCATTTTGTTACTAAATCATTCCAGCTTTGGCCATTGGTAGGTTTTCCTTTTTTTCCCCCTGGCATTTCTTAGTAGCCCTTTCAATTTGGTCTCTATATACCTTCTGAAAAAAATTCTCACCAGAGGATATGTTTATTGATTTTATGAGAGAGAGAGAGAGAGAAACATCAAAGTGAGAGAGAAACATCAATTGGTTGCCTCCCATCGTGCCCCTATCAAAGATGGAACCTGCAAGATTTTTGTGTAGAAATGATGCTCCAATCCACTGAGCTATCCAGCCAGGCAGCTTTTCTTTTCTTTCTTTTTTTTTTTTTTTGACATGTTCCCCTCCTCCTTAGCTTTTTGAGAACATTATTTTCTTCTTCTTCTTCTCCTCCACTTTCTTCTTCTTTATTTTTTATTACAGTTGACATACATTATTATATTAGTTTCAGGTATATACCCCAGTAATTAGACTAAAGTGATAGTCCTGACAAATTTTGCACCCATCTGACAGCAAACATGGTTATTAGAATATTACTGACTATATTCCCTGCGTTGTACTTTATATCTCCATGACTATTCTATAATCAATTTGTATTTCTTAATCCCTTGAGCACTTTCATGTTTTCTGATACTAGAAGGTGTCCCAAGCTCATCTGGCACATTATATAACCCGGCCCTAGTATCATCCATTTCTACACGGAGTCCTTGTCCTTTCCATTGAATAATAGCATTTAGAAACCAAAATGTGAGCACTGGGTGTGCTCTTAGCTACTGGATTATTGGTGCTTCCAGAATCTCTTAGCAAACTATGTAGGTTAGATATTCATTATATATATAAATTATTTCTGTATTTATCCATATAAAACTAAATATCTATATAAAACTAAACCTGAGTTCATATTGGTGTAACTTACTCCAGTCTAGTATCATGTCATTCATCCTAGCCCTTTTCTCTTGCTTTGCTATATTTTATATGCCTAACAATGAGAAACCTGACCCCACAATCCACTACCCATTTTCTTACTTGTTCAACCTGAATTGACAAAGCAGATTCAGAATTGTTACACCATACATCAACAATTTGCAACCCTTTTTATTTCATGGCACACATAAATTAATTACTAAAATTCTGCAGCACACTGAAAAATATATTTTTTGTTGATCTAACAAAAAATTAGGTTTAATTTTGATTCATTTATACCAGATGGCTATTATTGTGTTGGCTGTTGTTATTTTCTTATTTGACAAACTAAGGGCAAAGAAGTCAGTGCCCCTGACTAAACAGTGCCGCCTGCCTGTTTTAAAAGTCTTGTGGCACAGCGGCTGACACTCGCTGCCATGCGTCAATACGGAATACATGTACCAACTCCAGCACAGCATTTATGCCCAGATCTGTTAGTTTAGCTTCAGCTCCACAGTTTCTAGTCTAAACACCATTTTCAGTGTTAATTAGATCAACTTCTTTTTATCGCTACTCTCTACAGTAAGGTTATGTCATTAATTTTTTATTCAGTTCAGTTTATTTGTCAGGCCATATAACATTCTGGAACGCCAGGCACATGATAGATTTTTTTTAAATTTTACATACATTGAATCTCACCCTGTGATGTACAATTCTATGGGTTTTGATAAACGCATAAAGCCATGCCTCCACCGCTTCAGTGCCACACATAACAGTTCTATTACCTTATCTATTCTCTTGTGTATCCTTCTGTCAGCAGCCATCTTTTCCTCCACAGGTGGAAAACGTTGCTCTGTTTTCCATTCCCTAGCTTTTGCCTTTTTAGAATGTTATATGACTAGAATTATATAACATGTTTTATTTTTAATAAGGTCTCTTTTACTAAACAAAATATATTTCATCTATAAACTTCAGCATTGGGTTAGAAATTCTCCAGATAAGTATGGGGTGTTTTGTCTTTACAAAGCAACTTGCTCAAAAACCACAGAAACACTGGAACAGAAATTAAAACCTAGGATGCCTGGCTTCAGAACCCCAAATCCAAACTTCTATATTTTAAGGCATCATAAATAATTAAAAATTTAAAAAATCTTACCTACTTCTTACAGATAAATTTTATAACTTCAAAATGCAAAACAAACATAAAAAAAGACCCAGAAAAAATATCAGTGAATCAATAATTGAACATCTCACTTGGTATTTAAATGTTCAATTTGGGGCAATCTTATGAGAGGTTGAGAAAGGGAATGTAAAATAAACAAAAGTAGTCAGGAGATTAGATCAGTTTTCTAAGATGTTTAACAATTAGTGAAATAAGAGGAACAAATAGAAAATTCAGGATAAAATTTAAAAGCCTCATCTAATTTGGAAGTCGAGGGAATAAGCCAATGTAAGAAAGGAGACTGAAAATGTCGTAAGCTAAAGAGGTAATAGCAGCATAGTACATTGGGACTGATTCAAAGAGGTCTCCCTAAAAATGGAGATAAACGTAGATAGAAGTCAAAACTAGAGAATGATTTGTTTCATAATTCCACCAACAAGAATATTGAAAAATGACCAATCAGTGTGGGACTGAAATGGAATGTTGGTACTAAGGCAGGATACTTAGAAGCTAGGTACACTTCTTGACAAACGGAACAGAGACAGATAGTTAAAGGGCTGAGCAATTTATAGCCACATAATAAATCACAATGTCCTCTTCCCTAACTAAAGACACTTAAAGGCAAGTGGTTAACACATTCCAAACTGTGCCTGGGCAGACCTGCCTCAGTTCAGTCTCTCTTAGGTGACATTCTTTGAAGGTGAAACTGACAGGATAATGACACTCTACGCTCGTTTTTCATGAATCAGCATACAAAAGGACACACCTGGAGCCCTGGCTGGTATGGCTTAGCTGGTTAGAGCATTACCCCACGGGCTGAAAGGTCATGAGTTCAATTCCCTGTCAGCACACTTGTCTAGGTCGTGGTTTCAGTCCCTAGTCAGGGCAGGTATGAGAGGCAACCAATAAATGTTTCTCTCTCACATTGAGGTCTCTCTCCCTCTCTCATTCCCTCACATGCTTCTTTCTAAAATCAATGAGCATGTCCTCAGGTGAAAATTTAGAAAAATTTTAAAGAACGTACCTGAAAAGCTGATGAATATTCTATTGAGGTCCTTCTTGGAGACTTCCCATAAAACTCCTGCTTTTAGAAAACAGATAAAACCCCTTAAGACAAAGAACCCAGTGTGCACTTTCCCTTGAATATGCCCACATCCTACCCCCTTTCTTTTTCCAGACATGCACTTTGCTTTCTTTCTCCTAAGCTCCAAAGATTCCTGGAAGACATGCAACCAGGGGAGCAGCAGGCAGCAGCAGCTAGTCCCAGGCTAACTCACTGAACCCGTCTCCAAGGGCCCTTCTTTTGCCTCTGGAACCTGTTTCCAGAGTCCATGCAGTCCAGCTGGCTTGCTTCTTCTGTGTTTGTGCCTCTTCATAAACCACTGAGGTAGCCTTACTTAGGCTTGACTTTTCCTCATGCTTCCAAAGGGCCAAGGCAGCTCCACATAGGCTCCCTCTTGTTGCTATGATCTTGCCTCTTCTACCTTAAGCCTCTCCTTTGTTACACTTTCCCAGGCTTTCATAAACAAACTCTCAAAATTACTTGGACCGTGTTGTGAAATCTTTCTTGCACAAAGTCAAGAACCCACACATTCCAGACCGTGTCGGGGCAGACCCACCTATATCCTGGTCTTCTTTCCAGTGATAGTAATTGACTTTCTGGAAGAGGGAAATATCCAATGAAATCTAAATAAGGTCAACATTTAAAATAATTATTTAAAAGAGAAAATGCATTATGGGTAGATTTTATAGCATGGATGAAATTTGGGAGCAATACTGCAATAAACTACCCACAGGCAAGAATGAAAGTAACTAGACTGAGAAAATGGTTGCTCACTTCCAGCCTTTGCTGGCTAGATTATCATTTTCAGTCATTGTATTTCATTATTATAATCTGAAAACTGAAGCGTTAAATTCTGACTTATTTTTACCCTAGAATAGAATGTTTTTTTTTTCTATTTTATATCCTCAAGCCTCAAATTTCTTCTTAGCAAGTTACTTTTCATGGTTAGACTGGCATAGTCTAATGGTATTCAAAAAAGTCAAAATGTACAGATACAAAAATTGATCATCTATCTGATTCCAAACACAGAAAATTATTTGACATTTTTTCAACACTTTTTTCCTTTATGTGCAATTTTGTGTTCTTACTTAGATATGTAAGCAGACCTAAAGAAAGTAATATTTATGAAAATTTCAGGCCAATAAATTATGGGCAGAATTTCAGTTTTTCTGTTGAGAAACATTTCCAAGTGTTACCCTGGCTAACCACTGACTGATAGCTCCAGAGTCAACAAAGAGGCAATTGTAAGTCTATTTTAAGAAAGAACACAAAGTCTTAACTAGCAAACCCTAATTTTCATGTGTTAAATAATATATGATTGGATTAAAGTTGTATTGAGCTATGTGTGTATTTGCACAAAAACTTAAAAAAAATATCTAGAAGACTGTGGCAGATATAAAACCCTTCTCTATGAGATATCCCAGGGTAACATAAGAACAGCAGCAGGTAATTTAAGAATTATAGAACCATGTTTTTCATATACTATTCACCAGTGGAACAGAACTGAAGTAGACTAAAGCCTGATATGACTGATTCTACATTACACCTAAACTGAAACCTTGTGTATTGACTTTTTACGGGAGATATGTGAGTAAATGAAATGGCCCATTGAGAATATCTAGTACCTTGATGATTAGATGAAATTCTCCTAGGCTGAATTCCTCAAGCTATTACTACTACTACTACTACTACTACTACTACTACTACTACAATTATCATTATCATTATCATTATCATTATCATTATTATTATTATTATTATTTAGGCAAGGTCAAGGATGAATGAAGTGTGCATGGTTTTCTTAAGTGTATTTTACTTTTAACAGCATCTGCTAATTCTAACTCTTGAATGTCTAGCAATTTTTTATTTGATGTCAGACTATAAATTTTACTTTTTGGGTACTGAATCTTGCAATGTTAAGTATTTAGGAAAAAGTTAATTATTTTTGGCCTAGCTTTTTAAGATCTGTTAGGCAGGGCCATATGTATATTACCAGTAATACAAAACGTTCTGATCCATCTACTTGGTTCATCATGGATTATGAGGTTTGTAGTTCTGAGTGGTATGGTAAGCAATTTTTCTAGCTTTGTGTGAGTATTAGATACTTTTTCCTCAATTCTTTCAAGTGGCTCTTTTCTTGGTCTCAGGTTGTTTTCTCATATGCACATGGTCATCACTACTCTGCTGAATAGCCAAAGAGAACCCTCTGCAGCTCTCTGGAGTTCTCCTCTGCTGATCTCCAGAATTCTGTCCCTATGTTACATTCTTTCCTCTGTCCTTAAAGTTCTCTGCTTGTTGGCCTCCCTGGATTCTCAATTCTATGTCTTTAATTCTGTGAGTCTGCCAGACTGATCTCAGGTTCTGTCTTCTTGTGTTGTGCTCAAGAACTCTATTAAGGGTAGTGAACTTGAAAAATATTAGGATTCTCCTTCTTTGTTTCCCATATCTCAGAGAACACTCTCTTGTTTCATGTCACCTCATTTTTGGAAGATTGTTGTTTTATATAAATTTTCTCATTTTTTCTTTGCTTCATACAGTAGTACCTGTTACACCATTTTTTTTTTTTTTTTTTTTTTGCTGGGTGCCTCCCTTACCTTTTAAAGGTGAAAATAATTTTGACCATTGTTTTTGATTTACTGTTTGACTGTCAGTGCATAGAGATAGTTGTAGAGGCTTCCAGAATTATAACTGATCTAATACAGGTCAAATAACTGACTTTTGAATTCTGCCAATTTATACATGTTAATTTCAAATATACTTTGGGACATGGAAAGTAATTACTGGCTGGGTCTGTGGAAACAGCAGACACACAGAGACCCCAATGTGTTCTAAGTCTTTGTTTGTTATCTGCACCCCCACCCCCATGGCAACATATGCCTCTGCTAGAAGTCCTAATGATTTTTTTGTCCATAAATAATAGCATTACCTTGATTTCTTTGCCTGTTAATCTTCAAAATGTTTGTGTATTCCCTTTCCCAGTAGAAGTAACCTGAGTAAATGGCTATAGGTCTATTTGGGAAAGGACTACATCAATCATATTATATAATAACTATGGCATTTTAAGGTCTTTTTTTCCAGGATTCCCAATGCTTCCTTCAATCAGTGGATTCTGGATCTAGAAAACTGGCCTCGACCTGGAAAATAATCCAGGAGTTAAGACTTGTTTGGTAATGTCTGCTTTTTATCTCTTGATGAGCTATCCTTAATTTATTTTGATTCCATCTGCCTTATTCCTACAACAGGGTTTCTCAAACTCAGAACTATATGCATTGTATGTAGTCTGGACAATTATTTTTTATGGTGGGCTTTCCTGAGCATTGTAGGGTGTATAGTAGCATTCCTGGCCTCTACCTCTTTGGTGTCAGTAATATTGTTTTCTCAGTTGGGACAACCAAAAATATCCCTAGACATCACCAAATGACCCTTGAGAAAAAAAAATTCCTCCTGTTTGAGAACTACTTCTCTAGGGACTTCAAGCATTTTTAAGCATCTCGATAGGTCATTTAGATCTAAATTTATTTAAAATATTCTACAGTTACCTCTTAAGTAGTCTTCCTTATTTTGATGACTGTACCTCTAGTCCACCACCTGTTATCTATTTTTTTTTTACAATCTTATTATTCCTATTGCCACATTTTAGGCCCAATGCTATAACAGCCATCTCTAACTGCTAGCTCTGGTCTGCAGAAGACAACCACTGAGCTGCTTGACAGTGCTGGCACCCTTATCTCCAGCACACTTTATCACGAAGTGTCCTCTAGTTTCCCCATTAGTGAGATTCCCAGTCTTGTATTATATATGGTTCTATATCATTCAGAATGAGCCATCACCTTCCCAAAACTCAAAAAAAAAAAAAAAAACAGCCTTAGCATCATGCCAAGATATTAAATCTTTTATTATAGGAGTTTATCCACAAACTCTTCTTTCAACTTCATGTTCTCTCCTTAATCCAGCATTCTCAAAGCTAATCTTATGAGGACTCCCCTGATTCTTAGTATTAAACTTTGGCTGAGCCCGGTGATTAATTGAGGAAGTAGTATCTTCCCCCTTGTAGTAGGCCCTGTGCTTCCCCAGCATGGTTATGTTGTTACCTGATCCTAATTATTGGTTAATAATTGTGGGTTATTAATTTTGTGGATTAGAGAAGTGTGGATTAGAAAAGCAAAGATAGATCCCGATTGGGGTACATGCTTTTTTTTGGCATGGTAATAACCTCTACATTGATTTTAATCAAGGGAAGAGTACTGGCATTTGACAAGGAGTAGTAGGCCATTCAGTAAAGCCCTGAATCTTAGAAAGTATTTGCATATTTTATATTTTAGAATGTATTTACCCAAATAGCCATATCACATACTTCTGGGATTCACTCCCTAATTAGGATCCTGATCTTAGAAAGGCATATTCCAAGTTCGAGAATTCAACTTCCTCTACAACTGTGCTACTATTATACTTAAGTCTTGGGCTTGATCTTAAGCCCTTTCTGTCCTCCAAATGCAAAGAAAAAAAAAGGATAATTTCAGTATATATTACCAAGGAAGTCCTCTAGCTTTCACTCTGAGCTTTCAATTAGTCATCAATCATACTCTGCCTTTTTTTTTTTTTTTTATCCAACGAACCAATAGTTCCTAGTAAGAACCATTCAATCCATTGTCCTAGTGGTTATTATACAGAATTATTAAATACCTGAGATGTGCCTTTAATAGTCTACATGACTCTTCTTGGTTGACCAGGGTAAAGGTCTCAATTACTGCACTGCTCTTACAGGCAAGGCACTAAAATGCTCTGCATTCTAGCAGCAGTGGCATTTTGATTGCCAGCTAGCTTGTGGTAGCTCCAAATTTGTAATTTAAAGTCATCTTCCTCAGGCATTCTCAGCACAAACTATCTTAGGTCAGGTAAAAAAGATTCTGAAGCTGGTATTCGAGGGCAAAATTTATGAGAACTTCTGTGATCAACAGTAAGAGAGTGAAGGAAAAGGACAGGGCCGAGGGAAGCACTGAACTGAGGTCCAGTCACCACAAAGTCTTCAGCTGGTTCCAGCTGGGGAATTCTGGACTCGGAATGATCTTATAAAGTTGGTTTCTTAAAGCAAAGAAGCCAACCCCTTATTCCCTTGCATTGACCCATCATTGGATGTAGTCTTCTCCTCCTCGAGGGGTCATAACCTTGGGCAACTCAGTGTTTTTCTGAATAGTACAGTTTCCAGAGAGGGGTTCTGGTGACATTTTATGATGCCAATGTCCACAAACTGGGGCAATAAATGTCTCTGTCTCTAAGTAGGAAGTGTCATCATTGGGGTGTTCCACAGAATCCATTATGCTGCTTAAACCAACAAATGGAGATGTCTTTATAGATCATTCCTCAGTGGCTTTAGTGAACTAGGTGGAAGACGCACTTTTGGCAGGGAAAGGTTGGTTTCTTGGCACCTAGACAGATACCTGTTTTTCTTTATGGCTCAGATTCAGCCCTGCTTAAAGACAATTTCCAGATCTGAATGACTCAGAAGTATCACTAGAGCAACCACTGGCAGCTCACCACCCACTTGCCCACTTGTTCCATTTTCTAACCTCAGTCCAGAGATTGACATCAATAAGTGATATTTCTTTCAGCGGCTGGTGTGAATAGTGAATTCCCTACGTAGCAAATCAAAGTTTTTCACTTTAAAGTGACCCGAAAGGCAATAATTGGAGCTTGAGAAATATATTGTATTGTTATGTCCCTGAGCTTTTGCTATCATAAATAATATATGATATAGTCTTCCACATGGACTGTAAATTATTAAGTGGTGTGTGATACTTTTGAATTTAAATAGTACCGTTAACTAGCTGCATTAAACTCTGCATATACGCATCTATCTCCTTGATAACAGGTCAGCTCTGCAGCAGGGAAAATGTTGCAGTAGTAGATAGATTAAAAAATGTTTAATGTTCTATTTAATTACATCTACTGAGAAACACTTCCTTTTGAGTGAAATTTTATTTAAATGTCACGTTACCATTTTTAATTTTATTAACACTTCTTGCCTCTGAAAAGCAAATTAATGACAATCTTCAGTTTTTTAGGGACTAATCTTTTAAAGCAGACCTAGAAAACATGTATTATGTTATGAGCCAGTGTTTTATATTAGTTTTGCCTTAGCGGGCTAGGTCTTTCCTAGTTATTGGTTTTTGTTTCCAATCTCAGTTTTCCTCTTCCATTAAGGCCACAAGTTTCTCTCACTCCTGCCCCTTTAATTCTGTCTTTGCACAATACTTCTTATATTTGTGTATTTTCCTTAGTGGATTGAATAATAGGCGGACATGTATAACATATTTATACCACAGCAGTAAAATTATTTATAATGTATAAAATCTCTTAGCAATCAAATATTTTTATGATTTTTTAAAATTGTTGTTCTGGTACAGTTGTCTCCATTTTCACCACACCTAAGCCGCCCACCTCACCTATCTCTACCTCCCACTGTTGATCTTACCCCCTTTTGCTTTGTCCATGCATCCTTTATACATGGTGTTTAATGACCTGTTCCCTATTCTCCCCCATTATCCCTCTCACCCCTCCCCTATGGTTAGTGTCAGTATGTCTTTATTTCAATGTCTTTGATTATATTTTGCTTGCTTGTTTGTTTTGTTGATTAGTTCCCACCTATAGATGAGATCATATGGTATTTGTCTTTCACTGCCTGGCTTATGTCACTTAGCATGATGCTCTCCAGATCCATCCAAGCTGTCATGAAGGGTAGGAGCCCCTTCTTTCTCTTTGCTGCACACTATTCCATCATGTAAATGTGCCATAGTTTTTTGATCCACTCATTTACTGGTGGGCACTTAGGTTGCTTCCAGCACTTGGCTATTGTAAATTGTGCTGCTATGAACATTGGGGCACATAGGTTCTTATGGATTGGTGACACAGGGTTCTTAGGGTATAATCCCAGCAGTGGAACTGCCAGGTCAAAAGGCAGCTCCATTTTTAGTTTTCTGAGGAAATTCCAAACTCTTTTCACAGTGGTTGCACTAGTCTGCACTCCCACCACAGTGTACTAGGGTTCCCTTTTCTCCACAACCTTACCAGCACAACTTGTTTGCTGATGATGGTCATGATGCCCATTCTGACCAGTGTGAAATGGCATCTCATTGTGGCTTTCATTTGCATCTCTATAAGAGATAGAGATGGCTAGTGATGTTGAGCATTTTTTCATGTGTCTATGGGTCCTCTGTATGTCCTCCTTGGAAAAGTATCTGTTCAGGTCCTTAGCCCATTTTTTAATTGTGTTTGTCTTCTTGGAGTGGAGTCATGTGAGTTTTTAATATATTTTGGAGATCAAATCCTTGTCCAACATATCATTGGCAAATATGTTTTCCCACATGGTTGGTTCTCTTTTCTTTATTTGGTTTCTTGGGTTATGCTCACCAAGCACATATTGAGCACAAATTCTCCAAAATTATAAAAAGTGAACAACTTCACATGTAATAGCTGCTCTTTTTTTTTCATTCTTCTATTAAATTGCCAAATTCAAATGAAAATGTTATTGTACTACATGGTGAAACATTATGGAATATTTACTCACCTGAGAGATGCTTTTTTATTCCAACGCTCCCAGCCACTGAGGCAACAAGAAGCAGATCCTTCAGGTTCTCTGGTAAAATGCCATTATTATGCAGTGGTATCCCAGTTTCATGTTTTTCACTTGATCTTTTCAAACTCCTACAGTCATCCTTAGCAAATTGTAACAGTTATTGTTTTTATCCATATACCACCACTGTGAGAGTTTTGCAACTGACTTACTCTGCCCTCATTCCAATTTGTTTCTCTTTTGTCCATTAAAAAAAAATGGAGTGTGAGAGTAATCTCAGATGTCACCCCTTCCAAGTTGGAGACCTAATTGCCTCTTTCTCTCCAATTCTGCCACAATGTTTTTGTGATCCCCAATATTGCAGTGCTTCATTTTTATTAAATTTGTTCTGTCATGTGTTTAATTTGAGCACAAAGAATGTGTCTTTTTATCACCACATTTGTCATAGTATTTTATAAAAATTATTGGCAAATGGAGCTTTGGTTTTAAATCAGGAAAAAAGATGGAAGAAAATAGGAAGCTCCATTGGAACGATGCTTTTATTTTGTGAGGTGCATGGTATATAGGCAGAGACTGGAATGGCAGGTCCAATGGGAAAAGCTCTGGACCTGGGATTGGTGGGACTTGGCTCAGAGGCTTTTCTCTGCATAATGCTGGGTTTGCTGCTTGAATCCTCTGAACCTCACTCTCTTTACTTGCTCATCAAAAACACTCTCTACCTTTCCATTTCAGAAGTGTAACTCAGAAGGAGCAATTATAAAATTATAGCTACATATAAGGTGCATGAGAAGAGGCAGCACAGTGCTGCAAAGCACAGACTTCAGAAACAGCTGGGTTTGTATCTATTTTCTGTCACTTACCTTTGTCTTTGACTTTGAGCAGTTCTATTAACTTCACTGAAATCTAATTTCTTTAAAGTAGGCATAACATGCTCTCTATAAATTGAACTAAGGAATGAATGAGAGTGCATGCAACATATTTTCAGAAGTGCTAACACATAGGAACTGCTCAATAAATGATAGTGGTGGGTAAAGGAGTTGTACTAGAGGGTTGTTATCTGAGATGCTATTTGGTTTCAAGCAGACAATAGATGATAACCACAGCACCTTATTGTACAATGTACCCACATTTTTATGGTCGTGTTTATGTAAACAATAACCTCTTTTTGCCTTTACTCTAAATTAAGTGTATGCATACCAAAATAATATTAATAAAACATATTTAAAAAAAGTTAGAATAATAACTGGGCACATTTTCACAAATCTTGAAACATAATCAACCTTTCTAAAATTGCCTGTTTTGATTCAAAGAATGAAGTCATTGGCCCTTTCCACTCATTACTTCATTTTATGAAATCACCCTGAGATTTTATTTCTGAAGTGTTCTTTACAAATGAGGTCTCACCACTAACACAGATTGAGTGCAAATAAAGGAAACAAGAGAGTCACAGAGAATTAACTGCTTGTTTTATGGAGCCACCTGTTAGTTCACCTCGATTGTCTTATATTTTGTTCTGATATCAAACACTGAAGTAGATGTATTTTTTAATTTGCTTTTGCATTAGCATCATAAACCCAGCCTTTTTCTATGCCCAAAAAGAAAAGGAAAAAAAAGATTACATATTGGGGAAATCTCAGGTTGGTGAAAATCTTCACAGAAAGTAGGTCACTTGTCAAGTTTGAGCAAAAGATCTGTAAAAGCCCTTCACTTAACCTACTGTTTTACTTAATGAGATGAATTAGGAACAGATATTGATAGTTGTAGCATTTTATTTTATAATTTGCTGGCAGTGTTCACAATGGGACAGAAAAGTAAAACTGAAGATAAAGTCACTGTATCTCACACACTAAGAAATATCTTCTTATGGATGCACATTCAGATTATAAAATAACATAAAAAGTCAAAATAAAACCTGCAGAGGACAGTGGGTTGATACAAAACAATTTAAAGCATAATACCAAGCCAGTGGAGATAATGTAAGGCAAAATTTGTTTTTCACACTCCTTAACCAGATATTATGATAATTAGCATTTCTATTGATATATAAAATGTTTCCATGAGCAAGAATGTGATAAACACATCATCTCTTCTCTAATGAAACTAATTTTAATAAAAATGGGTATGAATGGGGGATAAAGACAGCCCAGTCCATGTGCAGCCCACCAGTTTCTCACTAAGCCTGCGTATGATGTCAGGACATGTCCATCCCCAGAGAGAGGCAGTGCAAATATTCATTGTGGGGATAATCATTGACATGTGTATGTGGTGGAATATTATTGTTGCTGCTTAATATGTTTAGATGACCACTGTATTCTCAAATATGTTCTTAAATTTCAACATTCTTCAGACTTCTTAAAGAATAATTAACTTCATTGGCTTCTGCATCAACAACATAAATCCTTAAATTCATAATTTAAAGGTCCCCTTTAGATATATTCACTAAGCAAAACTTTACATGCATCCTTTTCCAGAAAAAAAAATTTATAAAACAAAGTTGAATATTTCCTATTGGATCATGAATTTCGATATTAACTAAAGTAGCTGAAGGGAATCTGAACTGGTGTTAAAATGGGCATTAATGTGCATGGGGTCATTAGTGGGTTGGGATGACAAGAAAATGTTTAAAAATAATAAAATATTTCTCAGTTTATTTTTGTGATGCATCTCCTGTCATTGGCTTAAGCAGTCCTAAATATAGCATTCATATAAGCTGAACTAATACCTTTTCACTAATCTTTTTTTTTTCAATATTCCAGGATAGACACATAAAGGGCAGGCCTTCACAGGTATTTATCAAGTGATTTGCATAGTCATTTTAATAAAATGTCAACCAAATTTTGCTAAATAATTTCCTCTTTAATTTGTAAAGTATCGGCAGTTTTTTTAAATTATGTTTTTTGTACTTAACCCCTCTTGCTCACTTAGTTCATTAAGTAGAGCTTAAGTGTACACTAGATCTTTTCTGTCCTCTTTATACTTTCTCCTACCATTTAGTTTTTAGGTACAATCATGTTTAATAAACATTTTGGCAGTTTTTAAAGCATAGGTGCACAGGAAAGGGCGAACTCTGAAGTCCGGGATTGCTTAAACCATGTACATTCCCAGGAATGGCCTGTTTTCAGGATTGGCCCCTGCTTACTCCTGGGAACTGAGTTCCTGAAATTTTCCATTTGATAAGAATGTGCTTGCATGCCTGAGACCTACAGCAGTGCTGCACCAGTTTTTAAAAAAAATTTGCACTAACAATGTGATTTATGGTGAACATAACTTTTTATCTGGGGGTCAGGAACTTGAGTAACTGAGGTCAGCTACAAAGTTGCTGAAGGCCTATATAACTGATCCCCAGTAAACATTCTGAACACATAGACTACATGAGTTTCTCTGGTTGGCAACATTTTTGTGTATATTGTCATACATCATTACTGGGGAAAGTTAAACATATTCCATGTGACTTCCCTGGAAAGGGATACTTGAAAGTTTGCAACTTGTTTCGTTCAGACTTTGCCTGAGGCACCTTTTTCTTTGCTGATCCAAATCTATATTTTTTGCTCTTATAAAGAATAAACATGAGCATAATAACTTTACAATAATTCTAGATCATCTAACTGAGGGTCATCTTGGTGACCTTTGACACAGCAAGCTACTCCGGGGTTTAAGTTGAAACTGTGTGAATACAATGTGTATCATTACTGTCAGTTTCTGATTTCTAGTCATGTTCTATGCCACCTGTTTTTTTTTTTATAAGCTTCTATTTATTTATTTTTAGAGAGAGGGGAAGCGAGGAAGAAACAGAGGGAAAGCAATGTAGGTGTTGAAGGGAAACATCTATCAGTTGCCTGGAGCCAGAGACCTTTAACTTTGCTGTAGGACCCCCAACAGACTGAGCCACACCATTGGCCACTTGTTCTTTTTCTTGTCTACTTAAATCAGGTAAGCTCCTTCTCAGGCCCTTACGTTTCTATTATTTCTTTCTGTTCTAGAGAGAGAGAAATCAGTTAAGGCTACGAAAAAGAATTTTGAGAAGAAAAGGACTGTAGTCAATGGAATAAACCAAATTGGGTATTGTTAATAACAAATTTATCTCTCAATTTATTCTTGCCATCCTGTCTACTTGCTTTTTATTTCTACCAAATTAAATTGAAATCCCTCTGCCCGACTCCCAAGATCACAAAAATCTAGTTTTCCTTCATCTAACTTATTTTTTTAAAAAAGTACTCTCCAATTATGACTCTTTTCTGTAAGTAAGCTTGATTTGCCTACTTTTTCATTCCTAGAATACATTCATTCATTAGCTTGATTATACACTCCACTACTTCTTAATGAAAATCCATTTATTAAGTAACATCTTTCTGCCATAAACACTGTTAGACATAATAGGCAAACAAATAAAAAGATAGATATCTTCTCTACTTTTGTGTACACAAACATTGATGAGCACACAAATAATTAACTCCTTACAATTGAGGGCATTCTTTAAAGGAGAATGCCACCTTTGTTTATTTCCTTAACTAACATGAGTTTTACATACATATATTTGCACATGCATATATGCAAATCACCTTATATATATATGGAAATTCCCTCTTCCTGCCACTCAACATCCTCTCATCTACACCCGTGGATAGATGTGATATCTGAAATTATTCTAAGAAATTCTAGAAAATTCGGGCAGTGTAATTGAATTAGCTCTCATATATTTGTCAAAAGAAGGAATAAAGTGAATGTCTTTTATAGAGCCATAGATATCTTTTCAGATGTCTTTTTCACAGTGGGATTTCTCTCCCCATTTTTTTTCCCACATTACATTTAGCACAGGTGGGAAAACACTCCTAACTAATGGCCCTCTTGGAAGGAAGATATAGTATGAACATCAGTGTCTTTCTCTTTGTGAATTAACTAAAGCAATTACAAAATGTATTTTATGATGGGGACATCTGTAATAGTGTCAATAATAAAAATAAAGAAAAATACATTTTAGATTTTTTATTTCATTTTTTGAAACAGTGTTTAACTGTTTTGTTGCTTGTGCTTTATTGTTTTGTCTTTATATTTAATGATGTCTTTTGATAATTAGATCAAATTTGTTAAATATGTATGATTTTACAATTCAAATGCTACTGCGAACACAAACAACATGCACACACTGATATAATCTGGTTAAACATTTTTTCTTGTCAATTTATAAGAAAGCCTATACCACTGTTTTATCATACGCCTCATTTGTTCCCCAAATTTGTTGTAGTTTAGATATTCTATAAATTAGAAAGTGCCTAGATCTTGATATTTGGCAGAATCTTCTTGTAGTCTAAGTTTTTATATAATAAAAAGATCAAAATAAGGTAGGACTAAATTGAAAATTCAAACTAGGACTACAATCCTAATATTCAATTACTAAAGAGGGGCTAAAAGATTTCTTATCTACTCTCTCTTGAAATACAGCACATTAACAACAGCAAAATGACAATTGTAGAAGATACTTATCATGCTTCATACACTTATTCTAAAAATTGACTTTGCAGTATGAGTAGGGAACTACTATCAGGTGAGAAAATTTGGCAGAGGAGGAAACTGGCACCCCACTCAGTGGCACTGCCCATTATGCCCAAGGTCACAATGAGAGAAACTAGATCAAAGGACCCTGACTCCAACATTGGTTCTCTTTGCATTGAAAATCACCGCCTCTTTGGAGATCCTTTCTCCTTCATTAAGAGAGTTCCATCTACCTAGTTCTTATAGTAAGATTACCTGTATTGATGTACATACCTATTTAATTCTATTACAGGACTATTGACAAAATAAACTGTTGTCAATTTCTTATTAGATGTACTCGGTGCTTGGACACTTCTATTAGTAAGTATTTTAAATTCTTATTTATTCTGTTATATATAACTTGATATGGCTTGAGGAAATACAGAAAATAACATGGGATGACAGGAATGGAAAAGTAATTTACAAGTTATTAATAGATAAAAGAAAATCTGCTGGTAAGTTTCCTAGCCATTGAAGTAAGGAAGACATAATAAACTGAATTTCTTAAAAGAGATATAGGGCCCTGGCTGGTGTAGCTCAGTGGATTGAGGGCGGGCTGCGAACCAGGCATCGCAGGTTCGGTTCCCAGTCAGGGCACATGCCTAGGTTGCAGGCCATGTCCCCCAGCAACCACACATTGATGTTTCTCTCTCTCTCTCTCTCTTTCTCCCTCCCTTCCCTCTCTAAAAATAAAATAAATAAAATCTTTAAAAAAAAAGAGATATAGTATTCATTCATAAACTTATAGTAGAGTTGATAAGAATTTGGGTTTTAAAGTCAGAGAATTCATGTTCAAAATACAAAGTATATTAATCAGTGCCCAGCTCAGGGACTTGAGCTAGTCACTAAACATCTGTAAATTTCAGTGACAAATCTGGAAAGAGGAAATGATAATAGTATATTGTGAGAATAAAATGAGATAATAAATGTAAACAACTTACCTCACTACCTGCAGTGTAGTAGAAGCTCAATAAAGTTTAGTGCTTAAAAAAATCATACGTTCCCACCAGCAGCGATCGAGGATTCCCTTTTCTCCACAACCTCTCTAACACTTGTTATCACTTCTCTTGTTGGTCATAACCATTCTAAGAGGTATGAAGTAGTATCTCACAGTAGTTTTGATTGGCATCTCCCTGATACCTAGGGAGGTTGAACATCTTATCATATATTTTGGTTGTCTCTATGTCTTTTGGGGAGAGGTATCTGTTCAGATCTTCTAACCACTTTTTAGTTGGATTGTTTGATTGGGGTTAAGTTTTATGAGTTCTTTATATATTTCGGATATTAAAACCTTTGTCAGAGCTGATGTTGCAAATACAATCTCCCATTCAGTCAGCTGTCTCTTTGTTTTGTTGCTGGTTTCTACTATCGTAGAATGTACATTTGAAACCTATATGATATTATTCACAGAAGTAACCCCAGTAAACTTAAATAAATAAAAAGGATATGTAAAATCAAACAGTTACAGTAGGTATGGTGTATATTGTCTCTTTTAATCTTCCACAACTAAACCATGAAGTAGTTACAATTATGTAGGTAAAAGCCACCTTTGAAAAGCCCTGTGCATGGGGTAATACACGGCAGGACTGATTACTGAGCTCAGGCCTCCAAGAATATTCTTAACTCCTCTGTCATGTCTATCATTCATACATGGGCACTAAAATAATAGTATGTGCATAAACCCCTAGTTTTATTTGGAGATAGACACACTTCTAATTACCATGCTAAACTTATATTAGTGATCAATTCTGGCTAAATTAAAAGTCACAAGACCAATGTTGATGTTAGTTTAGATAACATTTTATTTTATTGCATAGTTTGTGGTAGTTTCTCTTCATTTTGTAAAGAACATGAATGGTAGAAGGCCTACCTGCAAATTATTGAAGCTGGGGAGAAATTTTGCCAAGTTCTGTAAGTCAGAGAACTATTGTTATCAAAATAGGGCCTGAGATTCATTTCTTTGACATGTTGAACCACCAGAGTGAATAGGGTGGCCAATCCTTGACCAAGGTCAGGTTTCAAGAGCAACCGGTAAGTTACTGTCAATCGCCTGGGGCCTCTGATCTGGTGTTACCTAGAAACAGAAACTGGCCCTTTCAGATCACCAGGTCTTTTGTTTTTTAACAAACTAAATACACCGTCACTTTACAAACTCATTCCAAGAAACAAGACTCAAAAATAAAAAAAATTAATCTGCTACTCTCTACCATGGTGATGGGCAACATCATTCAATTGATGGCATCCAATATAAAATCACTTTAAGAAACTGGTTTTGTTGATTCTTGCATAAAATTTTTTAAAAAACTAATTTTTACTTAATATATATTATTCTACTTACTACCTACTTATATACAAAGGCCCTGTGGTAAATTTGTGAATCTGGAGATTAATTAGGCAAGATCCAAAATCAACAGGTTTGTAGTCTTATAAGCAACAATAACAATAACAATACCAGTGTAGTAAGTCCAAAGATAACATATTTTGGAAGAAAGTCATTCTCTGCAGGGAATGGTGGAAAGATTTCCTATAATCGTGAAAATATGGGAAAAGGATGATTAATACTGGTGGGAGATAGTTAAATCAGAAAAGCCAGCATTCGGGCTGCCTGTCACCTACCAGACCCAATAAGCAGAGACAGGGATTGAATATTTATGGTGCTTTATTCAGATGACCAGCAATCTCAGAAGATGGCTGGTTTGTACTCTAATAGACCATCTTACATGTCCTTTCAAACCAACCTTTTTAATAAGGGGGCATAAGTGTAGGTAAGAGTCTGCAATTCAAGAGGAAAAAAAGTGTAAATAAGAGATTTGGAATTCAGGAACGAGGTTAATAAAAACTGCAGTCTGGCAATTTCCTAACATCCTTTCATCGGGTGACTGGTGGTTTTCTTTACCTGTATCCTGGGTGGTGGACTGTCTCAGGAACACAATCGGTCCTTGGATACCACCTTGGTTGCTTATGGTCTCTTCTGGAGCACAAAGTCCAATTGCTGTGGTCTGCTGGAGTCAGGGTGGGCCGTAGCTGCAGATCCTGAAACAGGAACTGTTTTACGTGCATTAACTACTAGGCTGATTAACCATTACCTTAAATTAAAATTTTCCAACTCTTGAGTTTCTCATCAATAACACAGATCACAAAGGACATTCAGTTGGAAGGAAAAGTTTAAGGAATGAAAGTACTTCAAAGGAAGGTAAGGGATTCTGCCTGGCTGAAAGAGAAAATTCATGGCAGTGTCACTGCAAATGTTAATGTCGCCATTCCAAAGTATCATGTTTTCAATGATTTTATTCAAAGTTGAGTCCAATTCCGATGAGTTAAAACTCCATATTTTCTTTTTCATTCAAATTCGGGTGTCTCAACTCAAATATATAACATAAATCTACCTTGAGTCATTTAAAATGAATAATGTACTTTTAAGAAATGGATGCTTGAACTATCACTGCTAATAAGCAATTTTTTTTAGATATTTTCCAAGAACTTTGAATTTTATTTTTCAATTATACTTTACATTCAATATTACTTTGAATTAGTTTTAGGTGTACAGCATAGTGGTTAAATAATTATATACTTTACAAAGTGCTCCCCTCCATATTTCTAATACCTCCCTGGCACCACAAATAATTATTGCAATAGTAGTAAATAATGTAATCTCATCCCAAACCATTTAGCATATCAGCCTATTACCATGACTGATAGATAGTGCCACTGTGCAGAGAGCGTACATCAAGTGACACAATCAAGGACAGAGGTAGATGTGGGCAGTGGCTTATTTATGCTATTTTTCTGAACTTAAAACCTGCACACTCTCCAAATGGCTCTTCTTTCTAATGTAGAGTCTAATGTTCATTTTGCAAGTTGTCCTGTACATCTGTAAATTGTTTTTTTCTGCCATGCTCGCTGATAAAATGCCTTTACACGAATGCAGGAAACATTACTCAATTCTCAAGTATGTTACTATCCCCTATGTTGGGTCTTCAAAAGGAGAAACATATCATTCATCATCTTCTAGTGTAAGTTTTCTAAATAATACACAATGAGTGAATTAATCTGGTTAACTCCCCCATGGGAATCCACTCCTCTGAGTGTTCCTTAGCTCTGTAGATTTCCACACTGTTTAAGTTCATTCTATTTCTAAATAGTGGATCCCCTAGGGTTCAACTACTATTTTTTTTATTGCTTTGACAACAATTTGTAGATAATAACTACTGAAAGTTGAGCCCATTTTGGCCAGTTGAGGTCGAATATGTTAACTTGCCTGTTTTGTAAACTGGATATAACATTTGCTGTTATAATGAAGACACTGAAATTTTTCTCCCTGTGACATATTTATTCTTTATAGAAATGTTCTTTCTGTCTCACCCATTCACTATTTTTTTTATTTCATTTCTTTCCACAATAAATATGTATCTGCTAAATGCTACTTCTGTACTTTTAGTCATAGTTTTTCCCTAATACTCTATTCTGTATTTTGACTTCATATTTATTATAATTTATGCCAATACTTCCAGGTATATTAAACCTGCTTATTAAACAGAATATACACATTTAATATAAAAGTAAGAATGATGACTGTGAGAATAGAACTTTTGTTTTACAAATTTGATTCAGCAGAACCAAATATGGTTTACAAACCTTTTCTTTAGTATAAACAAAAAATATTTTCAAAATCCTTTGTATCTCAGGGGAGTAGAAAGAATCAACTATATAAAGTTGGACCCTGGCCTTTTAATGGGTAAATTAGTAAGTTGCACTTCATGAAGATTTTTTTTAAAAAATTTTATTTATTTATTTTTGGAGAGAGGGGAAGGGAGGGAAAAAGAAGAGAGGAGAAATATCAATGTATGGTTGCCTCTCACATGTCCCTCATTAGGGACCCAGCCTGCAACACAGGCATGTGCCCTGACTGGGAATTGAACCAGTGACCCTTTGATTCACAGGCTGGCTCTCAGTCCACTGAGTCACTCCTGCCAGGGTCATGGAGATTTAAAAAAAATACAAATATGCGTAAATCAGAAGCAAAAACTCAAATAAGGAAAAGTCATGATTCAAAAAAAATCACCTACAAAAACTTACGAGTGGCCCATCCATGTCTTCACCTACCTTATATCCTGGCAACACATTTTGAAGTTGAGGAGAGAATTTAATGTGTATTATTAATATTTTTAACTAGCCATACAAAAACTTGACTGCACCAGTACAAAATACTTTCTGAACATTTAGAAAATTTTTCAATAGCTAAAAAACTATAATATAGAAGCCAAAACTACAACAAAGGAAGTGATACACAGATTGATGAGTATTTCACATAACATTGGGACAGAACATTTCATACAAGCCTGCCCTAGAAAGTCTTAAGTAAATCATTTCTTAAATAATAGTGCAGATATTACTATAATCTATATCGTTTAACACTCACATGTGTATAATTATTATACATACACACATACAGCAACTTTCAATGCAAAATCTTGTACTTGGATGATGCTTTAGCTTATATATGCATTATCATACAGATTTTTAAAGTTGAACTTTACAACATTTCTGTAAGATGGAACAAATATTATTCTGTTTTTTATAGATAAAGATATTGAGAATTGGAGAGAAAATTATTTCTAACAAGAAATAAGTTCTACAGAATGATTATAGCCTTTCAAATCCTTGTGTGTGGAAGTGCCTTTATTTATTTTTTGATGCTGTGAAGTTTTCCTTATTTTTTTGTTGTTTTTTAATTTTAATTATATTTTTAATTTTGTTTTAATTTTATTTTTTATTATTGTCCAAGTACAGTTGTCTCCTTGTATGTGGAAGTGCCTTTAATACTGTAGCTCAGTCTTGTATTTCTACCTACTCCTAATGGCTCTCTGCATGCCACTGCTCTTCTAGGAGCCATAAGATGTATAAGCATGTCAGGGAACTTCCTCACAGAGACTGTGATTAAAATACATTGCATCTTGTCATGTTATTTTTTCACCTTAGTATATTTAATTTTCCACATTATTACTATTTTGAAACATTTAATAAATCAATATAGCCAGCCATTCTAGTATAATTTTTATATTTGTATGACTTTTAATCATTTCTGTACTTAACAAAAACAGGGAAACTTTATCCACTAAATAATTTCTGAATGAACTTCATATTTAAAATCTAAAACCTTTGGAAAATAGTTTTACTAATTTCTCCTAATATAAATTTCTTTCAAATTACTTGAACATGGGTTGGATCTAATAAAACTGGACCAATCTGTAACATGTGATACTGCACCTGAGTTAAAAAAAATCAGTTAAACATTTATGTCCTGGCATTAAAGATGCCTATTATCTGAATTATTTGAAAGGCAATATTTAGAATTAATATTTTTATAAATGATAAATCATGTGTACAATAATATACATGTCTTTATACATGGAAAATATATATATGAAGACATTAGGGTTATCACATATACATGGAATCAAACCCAAAGCATTGCAAAAGTACACACCAAATACATAAACAATAACCATAGTATTGGGGTTGGAGTGACAATAAAGACAGTGAGAGCGTAACTGGAGGATAGCAGTTCTTTCATGTTTCACTTTATTTATTTCTGTGTTGAAAGTTTTTTTTAAATGCAACTGCAATGAACATTATGCATCAGATTTGTATTTATAAAACAATACAAAGAGAAAATTATTAAAATACTCAAAAGTATCTTAGAAAGTGTCCTCCGCCCTGGCTGGCGTGGCTCGGTGGATTGAGTGCGGGCTGAGAACCAGGCATCGCAGGTTCGATTCCTGGTCAGGACGCATGCCTGGGTTGCGGGCCATGTCCCCCAGCAACCACACAATGATGTTTCTCTCTCTCTCTCTCCCTCTCCCTTCTCTCTCTAAAAATAAATAAATAAAATCTTAAAAAAAAAAAGTGTCCTCTGACCCAACAACTAGCCATCTAGGAACTTATGGAAGACAGATGATTTGTTTAGAGGTATAACAAATTGAGAAAATAAAGATTAAATAAGAAAAATTTCATATAAAAAACACATTCTTTAAACTAATGTAGATGGAGAGGGATCAGGTGGGAAAAGGGAAGAAAAGCAGGTACACTGTAATAGCATAAGCAATAAACAATAAAAAATACATGGAGAAATTGGGGAAAAGTATGCTCCATTTTTATTTTTGTTTAGAAATGTATCGATATAGCTACATAGAACAACACATGAAAAGATATGCCCTTAAATGTGTGAGAAAGTTATCTTTAATCATTGTGATTTCACATGATTATATGTGTGTTTAACATGTATGTTAAACTTTGTGATCCTATAGTGATTTTTTAAAAATTAGCATGGTACATAACATGGTACATAGATGCTCTATGGGATTTTGCAATTGGAGAAACTCTCCTGAAATCTGAAATGGTTGCCAAGAGACTTTTGCATTTGGCTATTTGTATTGCGGGCCACTTTCTCTCTCTTTTAAAACCTAAGCCCCATGCCTCCGGCTTTATAATTCCTATACCTGTTCATCTTCCACATTACTGTTCAAGCAGGTCCTTTCGTCTTTTCTCAGGCCAATTCCATCTCCTTGGTGACCTTCTGAGATCTGCTGACAGATGAGGTTTCCCACCTCTTCCTGTGTCTTGCACGTTTTGTTCAGATTTTGATATATCAAAATTAATTATAATATAGTACTTTTTTTGTTGGATTGCAGGTGACATGACAGTGAATTCCTGAATGCTGGGGTTATGGCTTTGATGTGGAGTAAATAGTTCTGGGCAGCATCTAAGATAGTGTCTGATATTTAATACCCACTCACGTGTTTATTAAATAATTAGTTTTGTGTTCTCAGCACCTTGTACATCAAAAGCACTTACTGAAATTTTTCTTGAATAACAACAAACTTTCTAAGACAACCAAGGGAAGAAAAGCTGTGAAATACTATGCATTTGGTTCCTTGATACAGATCCATTTTATAAGGAAAAAACAGTCATTTGCCTTTTTTTTCTTTTTGATGTGTCAAATATTGTAGAAGTATACATAAAAATAAATGTATGTATTTCTTTTTCTGTGTAAGAGGAACATGAAATAAGTCAAGATTTATTCTATCTAATTTAGCCCAAAAAAACCTCAATATAAACGAACAAAAAAAGAACGTAGTTTGCTGGGCTCCTTACCATCCTGTCAAGGCAAGGAATCTTGACATTTGCCATAAAAGTCATGCACAGAAACAGAGAAAACAGTTATGAAAACTCTTAGGTCATGAGAAAATTTCAGGAATGTTAGGCCTATGGTTCTTACAAGGAACATTCAGTTTTTCTTGCTCAGAGTTGAATGCAAAAATCTCCTTAATTCCGACAGCTGCCTCGTGCAGAAAAAAAGAGTAAAAAAGGATAAGTTCATGGAAAGAAGATCAATCTGTACAAAGAGAGTAAACAAACTGATTGGAAGGGGCTGATGCTAAAGGGAGAACACATTGAAGAAAAGGGTTGATGCAAGGAGATAAATCAGAAGCCATCATGAAAGCAGCACTACCATTAATTTCTCTTTTTCTGCACTGCCCATCCTACCACCAACCCCGGAAGGCCAGGCAGATAGGGCCCCTGAAGTAATATTTTTTTTAATTGCATCTCTCAAATTTCCCTTGGTCATTTTTGCCAGGACACTCGTGATGGAGGGGATGGCCAGAGGGACTAGAAGGAGACTGAAATCAGATGGGTTAGTGATATATGACCAGCAGCTCTCCTGAGAGTGTACACACAGCTTTGATTCTACCAGGGGCGATAGTGAATGTGGAAAGCAATAATTAATCTAAGAACCATTTTGAATATTATTCTAAGGTAAGTGAGATTTCAACATTTTTTTCTCTACTGAAGGAATACATTTCAAAGAAATCCGGTATCAAGCAAGTCAGAGAAATCCAAGGCTACTCAGAGGGCACCTGGACGGATGATAACTCCTGACAACATCCTACGAGATAGAAAATATTTGTTGTTTCAATACATACTTATGGAACGCATTTTTTGTGTCAGGTTGTATGAAGAAAACAACAGAAGTGAAGATGCTCGCCTCCCTGGACTTCACGGAGAGTCAGGCGATGGGCTGTGGTTATCATCATGGTGGTATTAGGAAATTTGAGCACAAACCGGGCTCCAGGCAGTGTGACATCCTTTTCGACTGTGTTTTGTTTGTTATCACCCACCCAATCACATTAGTAAATTTTGTTTTCACACTCATGGTACTAAATAAGCAAACTGGGCTTTAGAAAAATTAAATAATGTGCTCACGGTCACACAACTGTTACACAGAAAATTCAGTATTTAAGGTTAGACAGGTTTATTTCAAAGTTCTGCCATTAAGTTTGATTTGAATGGAACACAAGAAAATTTGAGAGTCAGAGGAAAAAAATATAGTAAATAATTAAGATAAACTATGAAAGTTTCTAGCTTTGTCAAAAATTAATATTTCTTTGTCAACTTATTCTCTAATATAACAAACCACATATCTATTACTTTGTTGTCTAAAGTATCCTGGGAACAGGAATACTCTAGAAATCCAATCTAGCTTGATTATATAAATTTTAAAAATATTTTAAGACTAACATGAATTTAATATTAATAGAGTTCCCTGGATTTTCTCAAAGACAAAGATTTAAGTTTATTTTCATTACATTTTATTTACTATTTTGTCAGCATAACTAAGTGGAGAGTACTTTAATTATTCTATGAATCATGAAGATATTAAGGCAAGAATTTATGTTCTGGTCTTTGACACAGCACACTTTTCATTTATATCTTATCTCTAAGATTTACATCTCTTTCAAGAAGATGCTGATCATTTTCCAAATCCCCAAAGTAAGTGGGACTGTAATATTCCCACGGATGACTTACATAACAGGCCCCAGTCCCCTTTTCATCATTTGTCTTCATCTACACTTTACTTCAGTCATCCACACTGTGGCTTAAATGATCTGGATCAACTCTCTCCCGGTGTGTCTCCAAACTTCCTTAGGCTAGTTAGAATGTACCCTTCTCGTGAGGATGGTGGAGGCACAGGAGCGAAGGCCCAGTGAAGCAAGCATGTTTTTAAGCCTTTGCTAGAGTTAGTCTGTTAAGAGCTCATGGTCAAAGCAAAACACAAGATCAAGTGGGAAATACATTCCATGTTCATCAGAAGGGGGTGTGAAGTCAAATGTAAATTGATGTATGTACGGAAAACAGGGAAGAATTAGAGCCATATGCAATTCATCACATGTATTCGTGTTCTCCAGAGAAACAACCAAAACCACACAGAAGGATGTGTGAGTGATGACAGGCTGTGTGTTCTGTTTTCCTCTTTTCTCTGAAATACCATGAAAATTAGCTGTTAAATATGCAGTAGGAAAATTATCCTAGCAACAATGCAATGAAAAGCCATTTTCTATCTAAACACCTAAAATAAAAGATAAAAGTCCATTTAAAAAGTTCCCTCACAAACACACTCTCCTCTAGGGTTTTTCTGTGTTTACTTTTTCACACTAAGGCCATACAAAATGTACCCAGCACAGCCTGGGACCAAATAAACCATCAATAACGTTTGACTATTCCTATAGTAAATTTTTTTATGGTTTTAATGATTATCAAAGATATGTTTTTCTTCAAATTATCATTCAACTTTCTTGATATCTTGGATTTCTAATTTTGTCCTATATCACTAACTGCTCTTCACTGTAAAATTTTTTTATTTACATTTTTTGTTTGTTGTTTTTATTTTTTTAGTTCAACTTTGGAAGCGTTTCTTTTATCTGTGGGGATTTCTGTCATCCTAAATTATGGGAATATCCCTTCAAGGTGCTTTTGCCAGGAGCCACAGGAGTATCAACAATTTAGGGAAGATATTCTTGCGAGTATTTCTGATTATGATTTTCTGTTCAAGGCACCAAAATAAATTTAAATCCCAATTTTGCATGAAGTTTAGATCCTAAATACTCAGAGAGGAAGGATCACCTCCCATGGCAGTTTTCAAAGTTGACAGCACGTTGGGATTGCCTGTGTAGCTTTAAATAAAGATGGATACTGACAGAGATTCTGATTTAATTAGTCTGTGGGACATGGCCTTGGTATCTTTGTGTTTTGTTCTTTAATGTGCATTTATTTGTTTGTCAGCATCCCAGGTGATGATACTAATGTGCAGCCTAGTTTGAGAATCGCTGCCTTAGAGATGGAACTGGGTGGACTTGCTTCTCTGGTGGCTCGTGCAACCTTTCACCGAGGCCGCGACCCTTTCCTACAGGACCCTGGCTTCATGGAAGTCTCTGTTTCTAATCCCAGGACCTGGTCCGGTACCCTGGAGAGACTCCAAACCCCAAGCTTTTAGGTTACACCAAACAATAACCTCCAGGGTCATTATAGTCCCATGTGAGACACATTGTTAGTCCATGTACTTACCAATCTAGTTGTCAGTTTCTTTTCCTTTTTAAAAAGCTGTACAGTTCTTTTTTTATTCTTGTAAGCATAGATATTCTATTAAAACTATCTTGTTTTCTTTTATCAAGAAATGCTAAGCATTTATTGCTAGAAGGTTTTTTTAGTAATTGCATCCCATTACTTCTTTTTATTTTTCACACTCAATTCAAATTTCACCTCTTTTTGGAAGCATTTTCTTTCAGTCAGATGTAATTGACTTTCTCTGGATCCCAGTGGCACCCTATGCTTACCTGTATCAAACCACATATGACTGTCACAGGATTTCTAATACTCGTACGTAGCAGGCAGCGTACTACCTGAGGTTCATGGGTCATGCCCTAAATAACATACTGCACCAGGTCATTACCACAGTCCTTGGCACAAACACAACATTGAGAATGAAAACAGTGAACTAATATGCTAAGTATTTCTTTAAACTGTGGTCGAAAAGATCTAAACAAACAATTGCTTCATAATTGTATACAGTATTGATATTTTTAAGAAATAGAGGCTATAATCTGTGCTGTGTCATATAGTAGCCACTGACCACATGTGACTATTTCTATTTAAATTTAATTACTTAACATTTCTAAAAAGTAGTTCTTGGTTCACACCAACCACATTATAAGAACTTAATAGCCACATGTGGCTAGTGACATCTGATTTGGACAGCATAGGTGTAAAATGTCTATCTATTCATTATTATAGAAAGTTCTATGGAACAGAACTGAGCTAGAATATCTTTCTGAGGCAGTCAGCTCCATTGTTCTGTGAAAATTATCCCTAAAAACCTTGCTGTTTACTCATAATAGTAGGTTTTGAACTAAATTTTAATTAAATCATTTGAAACAGGTGTTATTTTATTTTTCTTATATGCAACAGTTACACACCAGATTTTATATACATGTAAATTTTAAATAGCATCACGTTGAAATGTCTCACTTTACAGTTAAGCGAACTGATTCAGAGAAGCTGAACAGCTTTGTCAAACCCATGCAGATAGTTCAAATAAGTGTTAAACATTGCAATGAAAAGAAACTAACCCAGAGCTAGGCACTCTGCTCCACAGGGCAATTAGGTACCGATGAGTTTACTAAGATGTGCCCACACAGTTGCAAAGCACCTAGCATCACCTGCCACTGCAAGTACGAAGGGCATGGACATGAGTCTCCATAACCCCACCATGATTCAACTATGTATGGATGCAGGAACTATAGAAAACGCTGTGGCATCAGAAATTCTATCTATGTTTGCTGCCAGAGTACAATCCTCAGGAATCCCTGTCAAATTTAGCTCTGTATTTTCAGAGCTGGATCTCAGACTCCCCGGGTATATATACTGTTTAGCATTACAATAAATCAGTGCTCCCCCTCTATTCCATCAGCCATCTATAGCCTCTAAGGACCAAAGAAGACTAAGATGTTTATATTTCATTACAAGTGTACACACTTTTATACAGCTCATGGTTATGAGAATGTCTTTGGATATTCATAAAGTTACCCATCAAGTATGAGAAGACTAATTCTGCTTGATAATTATTATTATAGAAATTCAAGTAAATGTCAAAATGGAATTTTAAAATATACCCCTTCAGAACACTCTCTCTTCAATTATCTGAATTTTGGGCAAAAACAGTTACTTTTGGAACCTACCTTTTTTAAGTTAGACTCTTCAGTAATTTTTTTTAAACCTCACCTAGAGACAGTTAAATAATAAGCATAGCACACATGTGTGTATACATATACACACACATATATACATACACACACACTTGTACATATATTTCTTCCTTAAAATAGAAAATAGATTAGTAATCTTTGACTAAAAATACTCAGAAATTTTACAAAAAGAGACTCAACAAATTAGGTGACTGATTTTCAGCTTTATGTGAAAGAATGGGCAGTCATAAATCCATTGATTAAATCTTCTCTGTATTTTAATTTTGTTTTTTATTTTGATTTGTTTTGAGAGTGATAAACCCTGTCTGATTTAGCCTGAAACTTTCTTTGTGTTCTATGAACCCAGAATCACCTGTGGAAGCATACTTACCTCAGGTACACTGCAGGGTTAGGGAAAACCAACATCAACTACTTTCTATACCACTTTTTAGAAGAGAAGATAGGGAATTTGATGTAGGCTAGACTAAAAATAGTTCTGCTGACCCTTAAACACTAGTTAGTACAAAAGAACTGATTAAGGATAACATGCCATAATCCTCAAATGCACCTTTCTTAATAACATTCTCAGCAAACATAGGGAAGAAATAATTAGATGAAATCTGTGCTTTACCAACCCCTAAATAGTGAGAAAGGAAAAGGACCTAAAGTTGTAGTAGAAGTGGGGAGGCAAATCAATTCTAAAAGTAAAGAGAAAGAAAAGGAGAAAGACAGGAAGGGATGGAGGGAGGGATAGAGAAGTCAAAGAACAGAAAAATTGGCTGTAAGTTAACCATGTAGTGATCAGTTAAAAAAAATCGGGGAAGCTGAATTGCTGCTCACTTTTTTTTTAAACAAATTCACTGATCATTTTAGTTTGCATATGTAGATTTTTTTTCTCATAAAAAATGCACAATAAAAATGTATTACAGAGCATAGCACAGGAGCCCCAAACGGGGGAGCTACTTAAGTGCTCTCATGATATTCAGGAAAAAAAAAAACACCCAGAAGACTTGCAGATGTGAATATGCCATTACTCACATAAAAGGATAGTGCACTGATGCCAGCAGTTCTGTGTGAGAGACAGACTGCGCCTCCTCCAGTCTGAAGCTTATAAGATGTCTCAAACAAAGGCAGCATGGGTCCAGGTTGCACAAACCTACATGTGGCCTGGAGCTACATTAATTCGATGTGTACAAGTGGAAGGAAAAGGTCAAGAAGCAGTCACAGAAGGAGATAAGGAGAGTTACAATCCATCCCAAAACAATACACATTCCTTCTGGCTGGGGGCCCTGAGATGAGCCCTCCTCAAGAGTGTTGGGAGAACCTGGTATTGACCCCACACAAAGTAAGCAAGAAGAATAAATTAGGTTACTCCAAGTATAGAAGAAGGTCATATATTTAGCTTGCCAGCAAGGCCAGAGCACAATAGGGATTTTAAGAATGAGGTAGGACCTACCAGGAAGGTATTCTTTTTTTTAATTTATTTTTAGAGAGTGGGGAGGGAGGGAAAAAGAGGGGAAAGGAGGGAGAAAGAGAGGGAGAGAAACATCAATGCATTGTTGCCTCTCACATGGTCCCCATTGGGAACCTGGCCTGCAACCCAGGCATGTGCCTGATTGGGGATTGAACCTTATGACCCTTTAAAAGGGTTTGCAGTCTGTGCTCAGTCCACTGAGCTACATCAGCCAGGGCATATTCTTGACTGTAACACCAATATTGGCAGTATTCATTGGTCTTTAGCTTCTAGAATTCATTATTACTCAATCACCTACATTAGTGATTTTTAACTGTTATTCTGCAAGAATTTTTAAAACATGCAATACCTGACTATTTAGTCAAAGGCAATAACTTCTTTTTCCTTCAATTGTCAAATTAAAGAAAGAAAACTGCCAATGAAACAACAGACGTTTGGTGTTAATGATTCAAACTTAAACTTTTTTTGGAAGATCAGCAAAAAGTAAATATTTTGGTGTGTCAAAGAATTTTAGTAAATTAGTTCATGTATGACATGAGATTAAAAAAAGGTTGAAAATTTCTATATAGCTCAAAAGAAGCTAGTTTTCCTGATCTCACTTACCTATTAGCCACATTCCTAGTACATGAAAACCAGAGTAATAATAGGACATAGTGAGCTAGAAAATATATAAAGAAACATTCAATGTAAATATTTTAAAGTTTCCTCTCACTCATCATATAAATTCTAACCATTCCTTGAAAGTGAATATCAGTTCCTATTTCATCCATAATACTTTCAACTATTTGAGCTTGTTGTATCTTCCTATTCTCTCACTTTATTTCTCTTATTATATGAACAACACATACTAGTATTAAGTTATATGTTAGCTTGCATTATTATTTTCCATTCATTTATATATAGTTTTTTTCCCAATAAGAAAGGTGTCAAGTTTTAATTTCTTTTAATTTTTACCCAGTATCTTGTACAGTGCTCTGTATATAAAAGTACTCACTCCATACTTCCTGATTTCAAAATTTATAATAAATCTATAAAAATTAAAAAAGTATAATATTGGCATCAGATAGATATATGAATTAGTGGAATATTATCAAAAGTCCAAACATAAGCCCTACATCTTTGGTCAATTAAATTTTGAGAGGAGAATTATCTTTTCCATGGGGAAAAAATGGTGTCTTCAGCTAATGGGGCGGGGGCAGGAAAGACCTGTATACCCATGTACAAGAGAATAAAGTTAAACCGTTACCTCACACTCTGTATAAAAACTAAAAATGGAAAATGGCCTTCGAGTAGGAGCTGAAACCATAAAACTCTTAAAAGAAAACAAAGGAATAAGTGATTATAATCTTGGCTTTGGTAATGGATTCTTAGATATGATAACCAAAACATGAGCAATGAAAGAATAATAGATAATTTAGATTTTATCAAAATTTTTTTATTGTTTCAAAAGGTGTTATAAAGACAGTGAATAGACAATCTATATAGTGGCACAAAATATTTACAATTTATATATGGGATAACAGTATACTATCCAGAATATATAAACAACATTTAAAACTCAAAATCAAAAGAAGACAATCCAATTACAAAGTGAACAAAGAACTGGAGTAGACATTTCTCCAATGAAGAAATGCAATCATTTGATGTGCTCAAATTATTATTCATGTGCTCTACAAGCACATGAAAATACAGCATTGTTGGTCATCAGAAAAATACAAATCAAAACATGAGTTATATCCACCAGGATGAGTAAGGTCAAAATAACAAAAAGCAGAGTGTTAGGAAGGATATAGAAAAAAAGTGGAACTCTTATAAATTGCCAATGGGAATGATTTAGCCCATGTGGAAAAGAGTTTGGCATTTTCTCAAAAAGTTGAATACAAAGTTGTCATATGATGGAGCAATCATACTTCTTAGTATACAGCAAAATAATTAAAAATAAGTACTCAAACAAATACATGTACACACATGTTCATAGCAGCATGATTCACAATAGCCAAAGGTGTAAACAACCCAACTTTCCATCCATGAATGAATTGATAAATAAATTGTGGGATACATAAAATGAAATCTTATTTACTTATAAAAAGGAGTGATGTATTGATACACATGACACTGTGAATAAACCTCAAAATCATGGTAACTGTTAACAGGCCCACTGA